>CM073582.1:90282221-90589721 GCA_037074715.1 Magnolia kwangsiensis
TTAAATGTCACTCTTTAGGATTAGACTGATATCTAGCGCAAATACCAACACTGAACGAAATATCAGGTCTACTAGCAATTAAATAAAGTAATCTGTCAATCATGCTACGATATAATTTAGGATCCACATCTTTACCTATAAAATCCTTTGAGAGTCTTAAACTTGTACTCATAGAAGTATCAAAATTCTTACCATTCTGAAATTCAAACCTTTTAATCAAGTTCACAGCATATTTGGTCTGAGAAATAAAAATTTCATCAGGTTGTTGTTTTACTTGCAACCCTAGGAAATAATTTAATTCCCCAACCATGCTCATTTCGAACTTAGATTTCATTAAATCTACAAGCTCAACAGTCATGTTAGTACAAGTTGATCCATAAATAATATCATCAACATAGATCTGACCCATTAAGATATCATCATTGTGTTTCTTAACAAAGAGCATCTTATTGACACTGCCCATTTGAAAATTATGACTGAGTAAAAACTTAGTCAATTTCTCGTACCATGCCCTGGGGGCTTGTTTTAGACCATAGAGAGCTTTTTTAAGACGGTATACATGATCAGTAAACTTAGGGTCTTTAAACCCTGTAGGTTGTTCAACATATACTTCTTCATATAAATTGTCATTCAAAAAGACACCCTTTGCATCCATTTGATAAATTTTAAACTTTCTAAAGCATGCAATGGATATAAAAAGTCTAATTGATTCAAGACGAGCAACCGGTACAAAGGTCTCATCGTAATCAATGCCTTCAATTTGAGTGTATCCTTGTACAATCAGTCTTGCCTTGTCTCGAATTATATTACCAAGTTCATCAGACTTATTTTTGAAAATCCACATTGTTCCAATAATATGTTTATCTTTAGGTCTAAGAACAAGATATCAGACATCATTTCGAACAAATTGATTAAGTTCTTCCTGCATAGCAACTATTCAGTTTTCGTCAAAAAGTGTTTCTTTTACATTTACTGGTTCTATTTGGTATGTAAAGCACACATAATTACATGTCTTCTAATTGTCTACGAGTGCGCACACCAGTAAGAGGGTTTTCAAGAATCTGAGTGTTTGGATGATCTTTAACAGTCCTCAATTCAGAATCACTTTGATTTGATGAAGTATCTGATTTGTCAATTAAAAGAACTTCATCATGGTATGAACTTGGGGCAGGTATATTCAAGTGATCGTCTCTGACCATATTTATAGATTCTTGAATAACATCGGTCATTTTGTTTAGTACATGATATGCACGACTTTTTAAAGAGTATCCTAAAAAGATCCCTTCATCACTCTTAGTATCAAACTTGCCCAAATTTTTCTGGTCACGTAAAATATACCACTTGCTACCAAAAACTTAAAAGTATTTGACAGTAGACTTCTTATCAAACCATATTTCATAAGCAGTTTTATTATTTAACTTGTATAAACCCGGTTAATTATATAATATACAGTATTAACAGCTTCAGCCCAAAGATTTCTAGGGAGCTTCATACTATTCAACATTACGTTTCCCATTTCTTAAAGCACTCTATTTTTTCTTTCAACAATTTCATTTTATTGAGGAGTTTTAAGCACAGAGAATTCATGTAATATCCCCTGATCACTACAAAATTTCTCAAAACTGCTATTCTCAAACTCAGATCCATGATCACTACGGATCTTACTGACTTAAGAACATTTTTCTGTTTGAGAATTCTTTTTACTTCACCAAGGGTTTCTGACTTATCCCTTAAGAAAGATATCCAAGTGAATCTGATAAAATCGTCCACTATTACCAAAATGTATTTCTTACCACCTCGACTTTTCATCCTGGTAGGTCCTATAAGATCCACATGGAGAAGCTCGAGTGATTTTGATGTGACATTGGAGTTCACTTTCTTGTGAGAGCTCCTTAATTGCTTGTTAATCTAACATTCACCACATATTGTCTACTTTCTATAATTTTGATAGACCTCTTATTTGTTCTCTTTTGCTCAATCTATACAGATTATAGTAGTGTACATGTCCAAGGCGTTTACGCCACAAATCTGTGTCATTGGTATGGACCATGTAACACGTTTGATTAGATGAGCTAGATTCACTAACTATATAGCAATTTTCAGAAGTTTTGCGACCAATTAAGATTACTGAACCCTTATTATTTAAAATTTCACAACCTTGGTTAGAAAATTTTACGCTATGATTATTATGGCATATTTGAGATATGCTTAACAGGTTATGTTTTAATCCTTCAACATATAAAATATTTTTAAACAAAGGGAGGTTATAGAGTTGAACCGTACCTTGGCCAATAATCTTTCAATTGCTGTCATCACCAAATGTGACTGAACCATCAGTCATATCTTTGAGATCGATAAATAATCCTTTATCACCAGTCATACGCCTTTGTAACACCCTGAAAATCGGGGGTCGTGTATAAACCCAACTCCCGAGTTCCAGACCATTACTTATGCAACAAAAATGATTATGATTCAATATTTTCTGAGTTAAAGCATTCATATGAGTAAAAGTATACCAAAACTGTAATTCATACTACAGATTCAGTGATAAAAGCAAGCGGAAGACTAAAGGATATACATATCACTATATGGAAAATAAAATAGATCTCAACTGTCTCCAAAGTATGAATACATCTCTGAGTCTCATATACATGTAAATAAACAGAACCAAAATGTCAAAAATAGTCCCACTGAGAAGTCCCGTCAATCCAGGCCACCTAAACAAAGCCGTCGTGGTACTGCATATATGAGAACTCGTCCTGGTCCTCATTATAATCCGGCTCTGCGTCCTGAATCGTTGCCTCACCTGCATCTAAGACAGGGTCTGGTGGGTGTTGCAAACACTATCCCGTAACGTGGGAGTGAGTAGCTAACTCAATGGAATAATAGAGCAAAGATTAGCATATTCTCAAATCAATCATGCGATAATAGTAAAGCAGTAAATCAAACATTCCTAATACTGTTGTTAATGCAATATGACGTGACATGATGGATGCCCTCACCGACGATCTTCCTCATACGGCACCATCTTACGCCCGCGACATGCTTTCTTCCCACAGTGCTCCACATCTTCCAGGCACATGCAATGTGATGGTGATATGATTACCGAGTTATTATTAGTCCATTCATACAGCAGGAATGGGAAACTAAGGTACTTCCCTTATATCAATCCCAACACAGATCCTGTCTAGAGTCGTCACTCCTGGTAATCTCATACGATGCAAGGGCTGTCAGGGCTGTTGCTCGCACTCGTTGCACCGCTCCCCCATCACCTTATCAATACAGGCCTACTGTACTCTCATTGCTACGGAAGGGTTGTCGCCTCCCGTAGACTCAGAATACCCTCGCGGTCACTACAAAGGGCTCGTCGCCTGATCAGTGTAGGCCGACAGCAAGAATATAGTGTCCCATACCACCATAATCTACTCACGAGTCATAGGTGCTCACTGGTCACTACGGGGAGGTTTGTGGCCCCAGGGTAGGACGACAGCTCGACCACGGTGTCCCATACCACCATGCCCATCTCATGAGTCTTTATGGATCAAGATACCATGGTTAATAGGGTTTACAATGGTAAGTTCAGTACCCTAGGTTCAAGCAGTTATAACTCATGCAAGGTGAACATACAATGGCCAGTCGGGTTACTTGACGGGCACGACTGGCACGAGCACATCTCAAGTCGAACGACATGAAGTGCATAAAACATCTCGTGTGGCCTGACCACTGCCACCAACTCCAAAACACGACTCGTGTTCATCGACGCGTCGTTCCTAGCAAAGATAAGCCAACCACGAATTTACTCGGTTGCCGACTGCCTGGACTAGGTATAGTTCCAAACATTTATGAATTCATATCAGCAATCACATAAGAGTAATGGAAATGAAATACAACAATGTGAGCATGTTAACACATGTTATAACATACAACTTAAGTAAAACATCTAACACATGCATTTCATACATATAATGAAATCATGCATATAGCTAACATGTAGAAAATCATTTACATCAGCATATTATTTGAGAATTCAATCTCAAACTAATTCACAACACCATTTAATTCAATACATACTAATACAAACATTTATGCAAATACTTAGTCTACACACTTAAATCTACATATAGTATGTCGACTCAAAGTGCGCATTTGGGCGAATCTCTTCGCCAAACTGATTATGCACGCATTCCTAATATCCTAATGCAACAAGAAGCCATGTCAATCATATCAGTAAAATATGGATGAAAACAGTATTTCCTACAAATGACTAAAATACCCTAAATCTCATATTTTTCGCCTGCTTACTAAACAAGAAACGGACAGCATGTTGTACATGTCAAACGGCGTTGCCATCGATAATATACTATTAAACGACATTGAAAGCGTTGAAAACAGTCAATCAAAACGTCTAGAATCCGCATCTTTTATCCTAGAAGTGTATTGATTCGAACGGAGCGTGTACGCTTCGTCTACGGCGAACAGGCAACCTATTTCACAAGATGTATAAGCTACCATGCTAAAGAACCAACAGAACCTTAAATCAGCAAGTGTTTGGGGTCTTTTCTTACCTAGAAACACGGCGAAATCACCGGGAAAGCGATTGAGATGCGTTGCTTAAGCACGTGCAACAGGTAGTGCAAGCAGCAGGAAATTCTCTCCCACTCTCTCTCACAATCTCTCACCTTTTCTCTCACACCAGCTAGGGTTTCTAGCAAATTCGGATGGGTGAGAGAAGTGAGGGTTTAAGCCCCTTTTATAACCTAAAACATGCCCAAAACAGGCTTGGGAATAATGTTTACTTGATGCCTAACCAAATCGGGGCTGTTTCGGTCCAAAAAGATATTTTTGGAGGTCCCCTGGCCGAACGCGATCGGAGTTAAGTTCATGCACGTCGGATGTCGCTCACATCCCATTTTCACACCAGTAGTGATCGTAGATCGCACGTGGCGGTCCAGTTTCAGTTCAGCGATCATCGCCCGTAGATCAGGTCTACAAGTCTCATGATATGAAAGAGAAATTTTTCCTGATCTGAGGGTGTAATTTGGCTGAATTCTGACGGTCAGAGCGCTTAATAATAACGCGCCAAGTCGTGTGCCAGATTTGAATTTCAAATTCCAAATCTAACCCTATTCTCACTCTCTTCACTCCAGGCTCAATGAAATAGCCTCTAAATGTCGGTTGGACTTGATTTTCGAAATGATTGTCAAGTCCAGCTAGGCAGTTATAACGGTCTAAGATTGTAGGTATCGGACTTTCGACACGCGGTCTAGATCCAATACAAAGTTTCAAAGAGGTCCTGAGAACAAACCGGTTTAGAGTTTGATCCGAGGTTTTAGAGTATTATAGCGTCATTGGTTCTACTCGCTTTGGGTCTTGTTGAAAGTATTTAAAGTGATCTGGGACTATTTCTCAGCTACTCTAACGTTGCGCTAGCTAACTTACACTTATTTTCCAAAGGAATTAATCCTACGCGATTTCTGGTCGAGTTGGTACTCGAGTCCAAGTACGGATTTTTTCAGGGCGTTATAATCTACCCCCCTTAACAAAAAATTTCATTTTCAAAATTTGTACCTTTTCGTACTCCTCGAGAAGCTGTGGGTAGTTCTTTCTGATCTCGGCTTCTGTCTCTCAGGTAGCCTCTTCCTCAGAGTGATGCGTCCGCAATACTTTCACAAGGGGAATCACCTTGCTACGCAGTACTTGCTCCTTCCTGTCTAGGATACGCGTCGGTCGCAGGATATATGTAAAATCCTCTCCTAACTGCACCTGCTCCCATCTGATGATATGGGAAGGATCAGAAACGTATTTCTTCATCATAGAAACATGAAATACGTTGTGAACGCTCGCGAGAGGCATGGGTAAAGCCAAACGGTATGTCATTGCTCCCACACGATCGAGGATCTGGAATGGACCAATAAATCGCGGTGATAGCTTCCCCTTCTTCCCGAATCGAAGGACTCCCTTCATAGGAAAAACTCACAAAAATACATGATCCCCAACTATGAACTCTAGCGGCCGTCGTCTCGTATCGGCATAACTCTTCTGTCTGCTCTACGCTGTGAGAAGCCGACGTCTAATAATATCAATCTTCTCCGACGTCGCCCGCACTAACTCTGGGCCAATCAATCTGCGCTCACCGACCTCTTCCCAGCAATGAGGTGATCGACAAGGTCGCCCATACAACGCCTTTTAAGGTGTCATACCGATACTCGTCTAGAAACTGTTGTTGTATGCAAACTCCGCATATGCAAGACAGTCATCCCAACTGTCCTTGAAATCCAATGTGCAAGCTCGCAATATGTCCTCTAAGATCTGATTCACCCGCTCTGTCTGTCCGTCTGTCTGTGGGTGGAAGGAAGTACTGAACTTCAACTTCACACCCATACCCTCCTGAATGCGAGTCCAGAAAATAGAAGTGAACCGCGTGTCTCTGTCCGACACAATCTCCAACGGAACTCCATGTAGACGCACGATCTCTCTGATGTATAGTCTAGCCAGCTCATCTGGAGAGTTCGTGACTCTGATCTGTAAGAAGTGCACCGACTTCGTCAAATGGTCGACGATCACCCATATGGAATCATGTCCCTTCCTCGTCTTCGGCAGCCCTGAAACGAAATCCATAGAAATGAAGTCCTACTTCCACTCTGCGATCGGCATAGGCTGCAAGAGTCCAGGTGGTCGGCGATGCTCTGCCTTCACCTGCTGGCAAGTAAGACAACGGGACACGAACTCTGCTATGTGGGTCTTCATACCTTCCCACTAATAGGTCCTCCTCATATCAATATACATCTTTGTACTTCCTGGATGTATCGCGAGTCTGGTACAATGCGCAGCCTCGAGAATCTCTCGTCTCAAGTCAGGGATATCTGGGACGCACAGGCGGCCACGATAACGTAAGCCCCCATCCGCGCCAACTCGCCACTCGGCGTCTGCATCATCACTGGCCTGATCTCGAAGCTCAGTAAGACGTGCATCATCCTGTTGCACCTCGATGACTCTGTCATCGATCTGAGATCGCACCTGCACATGTGCGATAAACTCATATGGCTCCTCCACAGTGAGTTTCTGCTCAAAATCTCACAAAAACTCAACCATGTCCCACTCAGCAACCATCAGCGGAGCCGCAAACTCTATCGCCTTCTTACGGCTCAACACGTCAGCCATAAGGTTCGCCTTCCCAGGATGGTAAGAGACTTCGAACTTGAAGTCCTTCAAAGTCTCCATCCATCACCGCTGCCTCATATTCAAGTCTCGCTGCGTGAATATGTACTTGAGGCTTTTGTGGTCGCAAAAGAGCTCGAACTCCTCTCCATAGAGGTAATGTCTCCAGAGTCTCAGTGCGAATATGACGGCTGCCAACTCCAGGTCGTGTGTAGGGTAATTCTCCTCGTGCTTCCTTAATTGTCTCGAGGCATACGAAATTACCCTGTCCTTCTGCATAAGGACACAACCCAGACCAACGCTACACGCGTTAGTGTATATAGTGTATCTAACCCCTTACTCTGGCAATACTAGCACAGGGGCGGACGCAAGTCTATCCTTCAGTTCCTGAAAAGCTAACTCTGCCTTGTCATTCCAGGCGAACTTCACATCCTTCCGTGTCAACTGAGATAAAGGTCTCACGATCTTCGAGAAATCCCGAATGAAGCGTCGATAATAGCCAGCGAGACCCAAGAAACTCCTCACCTCAATGACAGAACCAGGCTGCTACCAGTCCTGAACTGCAGCTACCTTAGATAAGTCGACTGCCATGCCATCCTTGGACACCACGTGTCCCAGGAACTTCACTTTCTGCTTCCAGAAATCGTACTTCTTGTACTGTGCGAACAACTGATGCTGTCTTAGAGTATCCAGGACCAAGCGCAAGTGCTCCTCATGCTCCTCTCGACTCCTGGAGTATACCAAAATGTCGTCAATAAACACAACGACGAATCGATAGAGGAAAAGCCGAAATACCTGGTTCATCAGATCCATGAACACGGCTGGTGCGTTCGTGAGACCAAACGACATCACAAGGAACTCGTAGTGGCCAACGCTGGTCCTGAATGCTATCTTCTGCACGTCCTCATCCCTGAAGTGCAACTGATGATATCCTGACTGAAGATCAATCTTCAAAAAGTACGGCGCTCCTCTCAACTGATCAAACAAGTCATCGATCCTGGGTAAAGAGTACTTGTTCTTCACCATGATCTGGTTCAGTCTGCGATAATCAATACACAATCGCATCGAACCATCCTTCTTCCTTACAAACAGGACTGGTGCTCCCCAAGGAGACACACTATGTCGAATAAGGCCAAGCTCCAACAGACCATCAATCTGCGTCCTCAACTCCTCCATCTCACATGGTGTCATGCGATACGTCGGCAGTGAGACGGGCGCGAACCAGGCACCAGATCGATAGTGAAATCAATCTCTCGTCGAGGCGGCAAACCAGGGATCTTCCTGAACAGATCCCCAAAATCACAAACGACTGGCGTATGCTCAAGCATCGGGCCATCAGCGTCCCGAAGTAAAGAAACGTAGCTAAGTATGTGAAAGGGGAGATTACCCGAACTGAAAATGTAAAAGGCGTGCCCTCTAGCTCATACACCGTCACCATACGAGTCTCGCATTCAATCTCGGCCCTCCCAGTAGTCAACCAGTCCATGCCAAGAATGACGTCGAGATAAACAAGAGAGGGATCGACGATAAGATCAAGAGCCATCGTCCTGCCTCCCAGATCTACCAAGCACCCCTCACACATCAGGGTGGCATCAGAAAAATTCCCATGAGCTGAAAGGACTCGCACTCCATCCATACGAATGGTCGGCAGTCCAAGACGCCTGACTATGGAATGCGATATCAAAGAAAGTGTGAATCCAGTATCTACCATCACGAGAATAGGAATACCTCTGATGTGGGCAGTGACCTCAAAGGCCGAATGCTGAGAAGTCTCTGTCTCAGCTACCTCAGCTATCAAGGCATGTACCCGCGCCTGTTGAGGCCGTTCGGCCGCTGTACCATGGGCCGTAGAGGCGGCCTGAACTGCGATACGGGAGATCTGAAGGAAGGGTACGCAGGAGCCAACCGTAAAGGCAGTGCTGATATATCCTGTAGGCATGTATGGTCGATCTTCTGTGGCGGCGAGAACCGACTGTCCCGCATCCGAGCCAAACAACTCTGTGCCAAATGGCCCGATCTCCCACAATAAGTACATGATAAATCAGGGCGCCGCATCGGAAATACTGGCGCTGTAGACCTAGGAGGAGGGTCGACGAGAGCCTCTTGCCCGTAAAGGGCCTGTCCTGCAACTCTGGTTGTGGCCTAGGAGCAATAGGGCCACGAGATCGCGTAAGTCGATCCACATCCTACTCTACCCGCATGGACATGTGAATCAGTTCTGTGTATGAGGGAATGCTCACGCAACACATCTTCGACCGAATATCTAGTCGCAAACCCTCTGAAAAGTGCCGTATGCGCATCTGCTCATCTGCCAGTATAATCGGGACGTATCTGTCCAACTCAGTGAGCCGATACTCATACTCAGTCACCGTCATGCCTCCCTGTCTGAGGCGCAGAAACTCGTTCTCCCTCTCATGCCTATATGTCTGGGGATAGTATTTCTCATGGAAGCGGAACTCGAATGCTGCCCAAGTCCAGATGTAATCAGCGGCAACGGTCCGCAACACACTGTCCCACCATAAGCTGGCCTCCCGCTCGAACAAGAACGTAGCCAACTTAACCTGCTCAGTCTCTGAGCAATGCAACATCCGTAGTATCTTCGACACACAGTCGAGCCAATACTTGGCCTCTTTGGGTCTATGAGAACCCGTAAAAGTGGGAGGCCGTAAGCGCTGGAATCACTCTAGTAAGCCCCGTGTGTCTGCGGTATTCCCCGCAGGGTAAGCAGGCGGTGCAGGATGAGTCATGCCCTCATCCTAAGCATATGTATCGGCATCCTCAGCTAGATGCGCAGGTAGTGCGGGTGGAGTCACACTCCCACCCTGGGCTAGAGCCCCCACTATAGTAGTCAGGAGCTGCTACTGCTGTTGCATCATGGCCAACATCTGCTCAAATCCATCTGGAGGTGGAGCAGGCTGTGGCATGTACTGCGTCGAAGAAGACGCAAGGTACTGCTTTCTGACGGATGGTGTGAAAGGTGGTGGTCCAACTGCAGGACCCGTAGGACGCTGAGACTCACGTACTGTCTCAGGAATCGGGTCCACAGCAAGGTCCGCATGAGCACCAGACTGGAGGGGAACCTGATCCATAGGCTCACCCAATGTAAGCCGAGCTGTGCTCCGTGTAGCCTTAGGTAGAATTTCCTATATTCAAAATAGGGCGCAACCTTGTCAGTCTCAATAGCACAAACACACTGCAATCATTCGCATAAAGAGTCAAAGGCATTTCATACATTTCATTTAATCAAAATTGTCACAATACAAGGGATATCTCCTTACAGGCATCATGACAAGAAGTACATGGAAACTAAGACAGTTAAAGTTACAATAGCAACATAAATAAACTACTAGCCTTAACAGGCTTACACAACATAAAGCAGGAAACGACTAACTACTACCAACAACATCTAAAATCTCATCGCTAGTCTGAGTCAGGTGACGGAGGAGGAGCACCCTTATCCTGCAAGCAGCACAAGATCGCCTTCAAGGTGCGAGTCACCTTACCGAATTTTCTCTTCATAACGGCCTTGGTATCCTCGACCTCAGCCCGAAGTTTCAGAACTTTCCTTCGCAAGGTGACCTGGCTCTCCTCAATTTGGGCAATGCGAGCATCACTAGTAGCCTGAGTAGAAGGAGGAGGGCTCTCATCAGTATCATGAGCCTCCTCTTCTACCTCTTCCTGGACTTCTTCCTCTACTTTCGCTCTAGGTTCTCCTTCACTTGGATACTCTTTATCATCAAAATCGTCCTCGCTATCCTCATCAAGCTGAGTCTCATGATACTGAGACCCGATCTTCATCTTAACCATGGTAGACTCATCAATGCAGTGAATCAGAACTGGAAACTCCGGCTTAAGTCTGTAAGCAAACTCAAGCGCGATCTTACATATAAGCCGGCCAAAAGGAAGCGACTCAGACGTTCTTCTTGATTTCGCTATGAGGATAATCTGTCGCAACACGAAAGTGGCCATACACATATTTTCTCCCTAGGCCACCTGATACAAGAAATCAACCATAAGGCGCATACATTCAATGCGATTTGTCGACCTGGGATACACGTTGAACGTGCAAATATGGTGCAGCAGGTGCAAATCATCAGACATATGAGATGCCTTGAGGCTATTGTTAGGCTGTCATAGAACCAGACTACCGCATAGGAATCTGGTACGGCGATCTCGCTCACGCCTACTCCTCAAATTCTTTACACTGGGATGAACATCACCAAGGGGCACGTTCAGAAGTCGCGCTATCAACTGAACATCGATCGTAGTCATCCGGTCTCTACCAAAGGGAATCTTGAACTGCAATGGTTCCAATGTAGGATTCTGGATACGAGCATAGAAGGCACGAATGATGCTCACATTAGCACGAGAACGGGCTTCAAAGAGCGAACCCCAATGTGCAGCTTCAATGCGCTCAAACAATAGGAATTCTCTGAAGAATCGCCCTTCCACGTCCACCTCAAACAACACCTTATGGTCAGTATATTCGCCATGAGGCATCTCTGCTAATATCACTCGCCCAATTTGAGCATGGGGATCCAAATCTTGATTTGTATGAAACTCTCGGGCTGTGCTTGGACTTGTGGCGGCGCTTGAGCTAGTGGCACCACCCCTCAGTCTTCTGGATTGCGCCGGGTGACTAGGCCCAGCCTCATCCGCTGCGGTCTTTCTCTTTACCATCAAAGAGAGGATGGTGGAGAAAGAGAAAAGACCCAAAATGGATTCAACTATAGCCATAGAAAGTGAGGAAAATGGGGAGAAATGACTGCCCAAACGAACAGAAAAAAATCTAGACGTTGTAGAGGGATGCTTCAAGCTCCCTAGGGCTGGATTTTTAAAAAGAAAAGAGAAGAATAAAGGGGAATGGAGCTCCACCCGATTTCAGCCACAAATGGAGGTTGTAGGAGCTCCAACAGACGAGATTTACAAGAGGAGGAGTTGCAAACAGTAATGGAGGGATGGAATGGATTCGGTTTCAACAAGAAATAGGATTAGGAGGGATTTGGAGCAGCGATTTGAGATGGGGCAGCAAGAAAAATGTGAAAGGGAGGGCGTTGGGGCATTTTTTGTGAAGGAGGTACCCCTTTTAGGGGTTTTTGATGGACGGACCGCACATGGGAGGGATGCCCTACCCCAAAAACTACACGCGCCCAAAGTTCAATGCAAGTGGGGCCCACTGATCGGCGATGCATCGCCAAATCGGCGATGGCATAGTCGGCCGGTCACCACTTCGGCCGGTGGGACCACATGGGTTGAGTCCCCCCTGCCCTAGGGACCTCAAATATGTATGGGCCCCACCTTTGTTCATTGTAGATTGGCCTAGGGAGGCCCAAACTTCCCTCCGGGGTATTCCAGAGATAATCTATAAACCTGAATATATTCTCCCATCATGTAGCATATGATTTTGAGGTATAAGGAGCTAATACATCTATCTAGCCCATTATTTGCTAAAAATTACAAATTTAGAATGGCCAAATGGCCAGTTTTCATGAAATTTTACTATTCACTGTAAAATTTTATCGAAGTATAATTTTATATCATTTTCACATTAGGATCAATACCTAACATGAAAATTTAGAGAAATAATTGAAGAATGGGATGGTGAGAGGAAGAATTTTGAAGAAATCAGGTGAAACGGGATTTTTAAGCCCTAGTGATTGAATGTAAGGGTTGTGGTTTCCCCACAGCCCAAAGATTTACATTTACGGGTTTAGAACCTTTCAGAGAATGTTTCAACCCACCTACTTACAACCTAGGAGCTACTTAGGTCGCTTTGCACGATCCTAGATGCGTTACGAACTCGATCAAGCGATCGATATAAGTAGACTTCGCCTATTGGAGAAAATACGATCCTATAAGTGTTTCTAGACCTTCCTCACACCCACCTAAGTCAAAGGAAGTGACAGCGTACGTCGCGTGACCATAACCCAGGCCCGGTATAATCTCATTCATGCTCTAATACCAACTTGTAACACCCTAAAAATCGGAGGTCGTGTATAAACTTAACTCCCGAGTTCCAGACCGTCACTTATGCAACAAAAATGATTATGATTCAATATTGTCTGAGTTAAAGCATTCACATGAGTAAAAGTATACCAAAACTGCAATTCATACTCCAGATTCAGTGATAAAAGCAAGCGGAAGACTAAAGGATATACATATCACTATATGGAAAACAAAATAGATCTCAACTGTCTCTAAAGTATGAATACATCTCTGAGTCTCATATACATGTAAATAAACAGAACCAAAATATCAAAAATAGTCCCACTGAGAAGTCCCGTCAATCCAGGCCACCTAAGCAAAGCCGTCGTGGTACTGCATATATGAGAACTCGTCCTGGTCCTCATCATAATCCGGCTCTGCGTCCTGAATCGCTGCCTCACCTGCATCTAAGACAGAGTCTGGTGGGTGTTGCAAACACCATCCCATAACGTGGGAGTGAGTAGCTAACTCAGTGGAATAATAGAGCAAAGATTAGCATATTCTCACATCAATCATGCGATAATAGTATAGTAGTAAATCAAACATTCCTAATACTATTGTTAATGCAATATGACGTGACATGATGGATGCCCTCACCGACGATCTCCCTCATACGGTACCATCTTACTCCCGTGGCATCCTTTCTTCCCACAGTGCTCCACATCTTTATTGGTATATACAATGTGATGGTGATATGATTACCGAGTTATTATTAGTCCATTCATACAGCAGGATTGGGAAACTAAGGTACTTCCCTTATATCAATCCCAACACAGATCCTGTCTAGGGTCGTCACTCCTAGTAATCTCATACGATGTATATTTTGTAGGTCGCTGCAAGGGCTGTTGCTCGCACTCGTTGCACCGCTCCCCCATCACCTTATCAATACAGGCCTACTGTACTCTCATTGCTATAGAAGGGTCGTCGCCTCCCGTAGACTCAGAATATGCTCGCGGTCACTACAAAGGGCTCGTCGCCTGATCAGTGTAGGCCGATAGTAAGAATATAGTGTCCCATACCACCATAATTTGCTCACGAGTCATAGGTGCTCACTGGTCACTACGGGGAGGTTTGTGGCCCCAGCGTAGGCCGACAGCTCGACCACGGTGTCCCATACCACCATGCCCGGCTCATGAGTCTTTATGGATCAAGGTACCATGGTTAATAAGGTTTACAATGGTAAGTTCAGTACCTTAGGTTCAAGCAGTTATGACTCATGCAAGGTGAACATACAATGGCCAGTCGGGTTACTTGACGGGCTCGACTGGTACGAGCGCATCTCAAGTCGAACGACATGAAGTGCATAAAACACCTCGTGTGGCCTGACCACTGCCGCCAACTTCAAAACACGACTCGCGTTCATCGACGCGTCGTTCGTGGTAAAGATAAGCCAACCACGAATTTACTCGGTTACCGACTGCCTAGACTAGGTATAGTCCCAAACATTTATGAATTCACATCAGCAATCATATAAGAGTAATGGAAATGAAATACAATAATGTGAGCATGTTAACATATGTTATAACATACAACTTAAGTAAAACGTCTAACACATGCATTTCATACATATAATAAAATCATGCATATAGCTAACATGTAGGAAATCATTTACATCAGCATATTATTTGAGAATTCAATCTCAAACTAATTCATAACACCATTTAATTCAATACATACTAATACAAACATTTATACAAATACTTAGTCTACACACTTAAGTCTACATATAGTATATCGACTCAAAGTGCGCATTTGGGCAAATCTCTTCGCCAAACTGATTATGCACGCATTTTTAATATCCTAATACGACAAGAAGCCATGTCAATCATATCAGCAAAATATGGATGAAAACAGTATTTCCTACAAATGACTAAAATACCCTAAATCTCATATTTTTCATCTGCTTACGAAACAAGAAACGGATAGCATGTTGTACATGTCAAACGGCGTTGCCGTCGATAATCTACTATTCAACGACATTGAAAGCATTGAAAACAGTCAATCAAAGCGTCTAGAATCCGCACCTTTTATCATAGAAGTGTATTGATTCGAACGGAGCGTGTACGCTTTGTCTACGGCGAACAGGCAACCTATTTCACAAGATGTATAAGCTACCATGCTAAGAAACTTACGGAACCTTAAATCAACAAGTGTTTGGAGTCTTTTCTTACCTAGAAACGTGGCGAAATCATCGAGAAAGCGATTGAGGTGCGTTGCTTAAGCACGTGCAACAGGTAGTGCAAGCAGCAGGAAATTCTCTCCCACTCGATCTCTCACCTTTTCTCTCACACTAGCTAGGGTTTCTAGTAAATTCGGATGGGTGAGAGAAGTGAGGGTTTAAGCCCCTTTTATAACCTAAAACATGCCCAAAACAGGCTTGGGAACAATGTTTACGTGATGCCTAACCAAATCGAGGTTGTTTCGGTCCAAAAAGACATTTCTGGAGGTCCCCTGGCCGAACGCGATCGAACTTAAGTTCATGCACTTCGGATGTCGCTCACATCCCATTTTCAGACCAGTAGTGATCGTAGATCGCACGTGGCGGTCCAATTTCAGTTCAGCAGTTATCGCCCGTAGATCAGGTCTGCAAGTCTCATGATATGAAAGAGAAATTTTTCCTGATCCGAGGGTGTAATTTGGCTGAATTCTGACGGTCAGAACGCTTAATAATAACGCGCCAAGTCGTGTGCCAGATTTGAATTTTAAATTCCAAATCTAACCCTATTCTCACTCTCTTCACTCCAAGCCCAATGAAATAGCCTCTGAATGTCGGTTGGACTTGATTTTCGAAATGATTATCAAGTCCAGCTAGGCGGTTATAACGGTCTAAGATTGTAGGTATCGGACTTTCGACGTGCGGTCTAGATCCAATACAAAGTTTCAAAGAGGTCCTGAGAACAAACCGGTTTAGAGTTTGATCCGAGGTTTTAGAGTATTATAGCGTCATTGGTTCTACTCACTTTGGGTCTTATAGAACGTATTTAAAGTGATCAGGGACTATTTCTCAGCTACTCTAGCGTTGCGCTAGATAACTTACACTTATTTTTCAAAGGAATTAATCCTACGTGATTTCTGGTCGAGTTGGTACTCGAGTCCAAGTACAGATTTTTTCAGGGCGTTACAGGCTTGAACATTTACTGTCTAGGTACCACTTTGAATGACTTGTAGCTTTGAAAGCAGTGTGAGCAACCAAGTAGGAAACCTTAGGAACCCATTTCATAACAGTTTTGGGTTTCGGAGTATAGTGAGTCTTCTTTTAATTGTTATTATTGTTAGAGTGACCCACTGAATTAGATTTTAAGAGCTCCTTAAGAAGATCAACTATTTTCTCAGCTAAAGGGTTTTGGTTCTGATGTTTATAATTAATATAATTATTTTTCAATTTTTGAAAAGTTTTAGTAGTTTTAAAAAATCCTTGAATAGTACTTTTCCCTTTTGAGTTCAAAGTCTCTCCTTTTACAAACTTAGGAGGTGTGTTCTTATGTTTAAGAGGAACATCTTTCACGTAGCCCAAACCAGATCAATCACCACATTTCCTTGATCCAGATAAAAGTTTTTCTAACTTTAGATCTCCTTGGGCATACTTTCATATATCCTTTAAACTCAAAAGAGAAGAGACTTCAAGTTTAAGTTTTTCATTTTGAGATTTCAGACTTTCAATTTGGGAGGTTTTGAATTTCAAATCGCATTTGCATTTTTCAAAACAATCCAAAATATGGGATTTTTCCAAAACAAAGGATTCAAGATTTTCTTTAAGATTTAAAAATTTTTCTTTTTGAAGTTTAAGTTTCACAGCAATTTTACAACTCTCCTTGTATAGGGCATTGTAAGCATCTTGAAGAACATCTTCATTTTCACATTCACTGTTCAGATTTTCTTCACTTGTTAAATCATTATCTAAAAATATGAATTTGGCTAGAGTTATAAGGGCTTTCACTTCATTACCCGACTCGGTTTCAGAATCTTCTAAATCAGAAGAGATTTCAGAATCAGAGGATTCATCCCAAGTAGCCAACATACTCTTCTTTTTGGGTTTGTCCTTTTTAAGACACTTATTTGTTAAATGCTCATATTCTTGACAGTTGTAACATTGACTATCTTTTAAAGATTTTCAAGTCTTAGATTTAGATTTAGATCTTTTCTTATCATTAGCTTTTTAAAAGTTAACCCTCTTTTTTCTTTTAAAAAATTTATAAAACTTTTTCACTAAAAGGGCCATATCGTCTTTAGAATTTTCTAAATCAGAATTATTTTCTTGAGAAATATCTTTAGAAGACTTAAGGGTAATAGATGTTCATTTAGGAGCTTTAAAATTTAACTCGTAGATTTGTAAAGACCCAACTAATTCTTTTACCCTCATAGTATCCATATCACAAAGTTTTTAGATCACAGTTACCTTAGAATTAAACCATTCAGGAAGTGAGCATAATATTTTTGCACACACTTTACTTTTTGTGATCTTATCTTTAAGACCTCATATTGAGTTTACAATGTCATTTAATCTAGTGTAAAAGTCCATAAACATTTCATTTTCTTCCATGTATATTTTCTCAAATTTGGTTGTGAGGATTTAGACATTAGATTTCTTGACAATTGATGTATCCTCGTGTGTCATTTTTAAAATATCTCAAGCTTCCTTTACAAAATCATAGGATATAATTCTATTGAATTCATCTGGTGATAGTGCGCAAGTGATTGCATTTAGTGCTTTAGCATTTGCACTACTCTCACTTTTCTGAAGTGTGGTCTATAAGAAATAAGGTGTTACTCTTATTAATTTTGAACCATCAATCCCAGTTACTTCAGTGGTAGGAGGGGTCCATTCATTCACTGTGGCAAGCCACACACTTTCATCCATGGATTTAAGAAAGATCTTCATCCTAGTTTTCCAATAGGCATAATTTTGATAGCCTAATGACTGAAAGGCTATCAAAATTTGACATCTTAAATATAGCTTAGATTGATTAGCTCAAGAAATAAATTCAAATAACAAGAATTAAAATGAGCTATTAGGATTTGATACCACTTGAAAATGGCTAAGCTATATGTCCTAAAGAGGGGGGGTGAATAGGATTATGCCAAATTAAAATAAAAAATAACAGCAGAATTAAAGAAAGAAATATAGCCAAATAAAGAAATCAGTTCACAATGCTGAATTAAAATGCAACCTCAAAATTTAAGTCTTGAGAGGTTGATACAAATGTTGTTCTAAGGACAATCTTACACCAAAAACCAGAGTTTATGGTAGGACAACCTTATTTTTAGAAAGTTCTTTGTATCAAAAACTCAAACTGAAGAAGAATAAATAAATAGCAAGAAACTGAAATAAATTGCAAAAATTTAAATCTAAATTATTACAACATTCCCCACTGTGTTTGAAATATAAATATTACAACATTCACATCCACATATACATCCCACAATTCTGAATAATTAAAGATAGAAAATATAAATCACACATCCACAAAACACAAAGAATTATAGTGGTTCGCCTGTGTGTTCATCAACTATTAAAAAATAGCCACAAAGATTGCTACTCCACTCCTAAAATCCTCACACAGGGGATATTAGCATTCACTATCAAAATAGGTTTTCACAAGTTCATCCAAAACCTTCACAATTATTTTTTAAAAAAGGGCTTACACAATCCAAAAACCCTCACTTCTGAGTTTTCTGGCTCTCCTCAGATAACCAACAAATTGAGATTTTTTTGGCTTAACTTCAAATAAAACTAAAGTGAAAGGAATTTACAATAAATGTAAAATACCTGAATTTCTCCTTTTGTTGCAGCCCGGAAGAACCAATCGGAGTAGATGATTGAATGTAGAAGTTCAAAGTCCAAAACTCACTTATAATGGTTTTAAGTTCTAATTGATTTTAAATTAAACTAGTGGGCTAACTATATTTGATTTTGATTCCAAGAAGAAGGAATACATAATTCCTCTTTTCAATTAAGATTAGAATATAGAAACAAAATCAAATCTATTAAGCTAACAAAAGAGAATATAAATTATGCACAAAGTATAGCTTAAAATGAACATAAACTTATCTCAGAGTGATCCCAAACTCTAAAATTTGTGCTCTATTTATAGTTGCAGAAATCGCACCTTTGACTGGTCTTGAGGAAACTACGACTGGTCGTATGAGAACGGATTTTTGAATTTCTAAGTGTGATCGGATAAAACCATTCCACGACTGGTTGTAGCATTCCCACGACTAGTCGTAGGACCCAAAGTTTGGTTGCTGGACTTTGAGTCATATAACAAAAACTGGTCGTAGGACGAGTCGACACTATTCACATGACCGGTCGAATAGAATCCAGGACTAGTCATGGACGAACATAAAATTCTGAAAAATTGTCACAAACTTAGGACTGGTCTTGAAATCTCTTAGACTAGTCGAAGCAGTGTTAGGACTAGTCGAACAAGGTTCAGGACTAGTCTTAGAACAATCCAATTCTAAGTAAAATGATTCAAAGGAATTATGTATATAAAATGACCTATCCTAAGGACAATTTAAGCTCAATCTTACCTTGAAAGTGAGATATGAACTTCGAAACTTCATATCTTCAGTTGATAGATGACCTTTGTGAAGCTTGAGAACTTTGAACATAATGTAGCACTGAAACAAGATATCTTCTAAAGCTTGAATAACCGTTCATCTTGTGTTGTACATTGGCTTGAGTCTTGAACAAGATCACTTCTACTGTTATAGCTTGTATTTGCATTTCTTAAAGCAGTTTGTACTTGTATTTGAAGTAGTTAGTACTTATATTTCTCGTTCTTGACTTGAAGTAAAGTACTTATAGTGTTGAAGCAATGTCTTAAACATTTATAACAATGAGCTACACAAGACATAAATTGAGGTTTTGACACCACAAAATTTGACAACCAAAGGAACATAAAACCATAACACTTACAAACTTGTATGCTCTAATTTTAGGCATATCAGCAAAGGCAAAGGATATGTCAGATGAAGATTGAAAAATGTTGGACCGAAAGGTGGTGAGGTTTATTAAACAATGGCTAGATGATTCCGTATTCCACCATGTGTCTACGGAGACCAAAGCCACTAACCTATGGCTGAAATTGCAAGGGTTGTATGAGAGGAAGACAACCATTAATAAGATTTTTCTGATAAGACGACTTATGAATCTCAAGTTCAAAGATGGTAGTTCTGTGGCTAAGCACATGAATGAGGTTAGCAACATATTGAACCGGCTCTCCACTATGAAGATGGTCTTGGACAATGAACTACAGGCTTTACTATTGCTTAGCTCATTGCCTAACAGATGGGAGACATTGGTTGTGTCTTTAAGTAATTTTACACTAAACGGAAAGGTGTCCATAGAATAGGTAACTTGTTGTTTTTTCAATAAGGAAATAAGGAGGAAGTATCAGGGGTCTACTCAATAAGAGGCCCTTGTGACACAAGAACGGTGGAGTGGAAAGAATAGAAAGGGCGGGAAGGCTCAAGATTAATCAAGAGGCAAGTCAAGTGATAAGAATGATTTTAAACATGAATTATGGCAAGAATGGACACCATAAGCATGAATGTCATAAGAAGAATGACAACAAAGGAAAAGAAAAGGAGACGGAAGATAAATCAGACTTCATTGTGGTCACTTCAGATGGCAACGTTGTAGTTATTCTTTCAGCAGGTCATGATGTTTGTCTCACAGCTACGAGTCAGGACACCAACTGGGTGATAGACTCGGGAGCTTCGTTTCATGCAACTCCACACAGAAATTTCTTCATAAGCTACAAGTCAGGTGACTTTGGGACTATGAAGATGGAAAATTCTGACGTATCAAATATTGTAGGGGTCGGTGATATTTATGTGAAGACCGATGTAGACTGCACATTGGTTCTCAAAGATGTGAGGCACATTCCAGACCTTCGCCTCAACTTAATGTCGACGGGAACGTTGGATGATGATAGTTATGAAAGCCGATTTGTTGGTGGGCACTAGAAGCTCATCAAGGGTTCGTTGATCATAGCTAGAGGGAAGAAGTGTTGTACCCTTTATAAAGAAAGTGTCAGTGTGTGTATGGGTGGATTAAACGCAACGGAAGATTCATCTACTGACATATGGTGCAGGCGTCTAGGCCACATGAGTGAAAAAAGGCTGCAGTTACTAGTAAAGAAGTGGCTCCGTCCAGACGTGACAAGTATACCTCTTAAAACCTATATTGACCGTTTATTAGGGAAATAGCATAGAGTTTTATTTTTAAATCTGCTTCCCATGTTAATAAATTACATGCATTAGATTTGGTTTATTCTGATGTTTGTGATCCTATGAGGACAAAAATCTTGGGTGGGGCAATGTATTTTATTGCTTTTGTAGATGATGCATCTAAGAGGGTGTAGGTTTATTCTTTGAAATCTAATCTAAGGACGCGGTCTTTGGTATGTTTAAAATATTTTATGCTATGGTCGAGAGAGAGAGAGAGACAAGTAGATCATTAAAGTGTATCCGCACTGACAATGGTGGTGAATACATTGGTGACTTCCATAAATACTATAAGTCCTTGGGTTTACGGCATGAATAGACGGTTCCCAAGACCCCCCAACATAATGGTATGGCTGAGCGAATGAATTGCACCATTTTAGAGAGAATTAGATGCATGTTATCCCATGCAAAGTTACCTAAAATATTCTGGAGAGAAGTAATGCACACAACAGTGTATTTAATAAACAGGTCTTGTGAGACCCATATCTTGGTCCGTACCTTTTCGTGGACTTTCGCGGTCTTACCGGTCGAATTCCGGTAACCTTCGACCCTTAACCGATATCGACGCGCGACCTTGATTCATATACCGACAACCCGAGTCGACTCAACCCGAGACCAATACCATAGCGATCGCGCCATCGTTGCGGTTCCGATGCCGCGACTCGCGCGCCGAGGCGATACCCTGATCAAGAGTTGTAGGCCAACGTTCGGTGTGAGGAAACGCCGTGCGTTGCGAAACCCAAGGGAATCCCTACGATGTGTCACATCAATCACATCAATCCCATCAATCAATCAATCCATCAATCCATCACATGTCAAGTACATGTCAAGTACACATTACTTTCACCCCTTTTCCCAAGCAACCACAAAAGTCTTCACCTCTCATACCTCTCTTACACAAAAGGCCTCAAAAGTCAAGCTTTTCTTACACCTTCCATATCTCTCTTACACAAAAGGCCTCAAAAGTCAAGCTTTTCTTACACCTCCCATACCTCTCTTACACAAAAGGCCACAAAAGTCAAGACCTTCTTACACAACCATCATTCATCCATCCATCCATCTCTCTCTACAACACTCTCTCTCTTTCTCATTTTCTCATCTCAATTCCAAGCAACAAAGCCCTATATGTATGAGCATTCTCAAAGCCTCTCCCTCCCTTTTCAAAACTCCAAGGTGGCCCACCTTCCTACCCCATCATCTCCCATCTCAACCCTCCATTCCTCATCTCATCCATTAGGATTGAAGCTAAGGTTGCAAGGAACCCCTAGGAGCAAGAAGATCGGACGGTGGTTGCTAGATCATACTAGTTTTTTCTGTTTTTGTGATGGGCCAAGTGAGGCCAACCGATCAATGGTTTGGATCTCACTTGGGACCCTAAATTGTGGCCGATGGACCACTTTGATCATCATGATCATCCATGGTGGGGCCATTCTTCATGGACCCCATCATGATGTTTGTTTCATTATATTTAAAGGTCATCTAGACCGATCATATCGGTGGGGAATGGATCTCCACCGTTGATCGTCAATTTCGGTGATTCCATGCATAGAGGGATCCATTGATGTATGATTTCATTTAAGGGAGGGCTCATAGTGGTGGAGCCCTCCATACAAAGCGTGTCCCACTCTCCATGTCTCTCTCCCTCCTTATTTCTTTTTATTTTATTTTATTTTATTTTATGCAATAGGGTTGTGTGGCCCACTTGAATGGACCCCACCTTGAGATATTATTTTGTTCAAGGTTTATTCAAGTGGGACCCACCATATACGTTGTACCCACATCACCCAACAGTGGTGGCCCACTTCATCAGGGCCCACCACCATGTATTTCTAAAAGAAGCAAACCGTCCAGCGTCTGGGACGCTGGACGTTATAAAAAAAAAATAAGAAGAAAAGGAGGCCTTTGGTGGTCCACTTGCTTAGGCCCCACCGTGATGTATTTAAACAATCCAAGCAGTCCATCCTCTTACCTACAGCATTTTAGCCGTTGGGTAGAAGTTTGGGGCTGATTGGAAGACCTGGTGGGCCATAGCATCGAAGAACGCATCATTACCATTTAAGGATCCTTTTCTGATTTTATTTCATTTTCTAATCATAAAAAAATTCAAACTTCGGACTCATTTCGCCCGTTACGTGCCACTGAACGCAATGGCCAGGGTAGATCGTTGTAAAGCGGGCCCCACGTGCGAAAAACTCCAAAAAAATGGGTTTTTCCTTTTTTTAAAAAAAAGCATCATGCAGAGGCTTTTCCTCTACCTCTGTCAGCGGGCAGCGGCCAGCCATTTGAATGGGCGGACGGATGCAGGGGCCCACGGCCCTGTGTGTGGGCCCTACCATAATGTTTATTTATTTTCCAACCTGCTCATGAGGTGGGCCACCCCAGTAGTGGGTCCCCCTCCAAAAATGAGACAGATCCAAAACTCAGGTGGCCCACACCACATGAAACAGTGAAACGGAATATCTATCATTGAAATCTTTTTGGGGCCCACAGAAGTGTTGGATCAAGCTGAAATGAGGGACCTTATGAACGGACTGGATGGCATCTAAGCATTTCAGTGGGCCCCACATGGGACTCACAATGATGTATGTGTTTTAAGACCACCGTCCAGGCAGACGGTGACACCCACCACGGTGGCACCCACCTTACGTATGTGTTGCCTCCACCGTCCAGCGGACGGTGGGGCCCTTTGTGATGTATGTGATCTATCCGCACTGTCCACTGGACAGTGGGACTCGCCATGATGCATGTGATGCATCCAGACCGTCCATCCACTTGGTAAAAAATCATTTTTGGTGAGTGAAGATTGGGTGGACCACTTATGTTGGGAATGGCCCATTTAATCTATTTAAAGGCCTATGGGTTTAGGCCCATCTAATTTATACAAGGCCTATGGGTTTAGGCCCATTTGATTTATACAAGGCCTATGGGTTTAGGCCCATCTGATTTATACAAGGCCTATGGGTTTAGGCCCATCTGGTTTATACAAGGCCTACGGGTTTAGGCCCATTTGATGTACCATAAGGCCTAGGGGTTTAGGCCCATTGAACTCATATAATGCCTATGGGTTGAGGTCCATTTGATGTACATGTGGGGGGCCCAATTGGTGTGGCCCATTTGATACATATTAGACTCATGTGACTAGGTCCAATTAATGCAATCCAAGGCCCACGGGTTATGACCCATTGCAATATACCTAAGGCCCATTGGTGTGGTCCATTTATGTGGCCCGTTTGACAAATACAAGGCCCATATATCATGGCCCATTAGATGTACTTAAGGTCCAATGGGATGTACCTAAGGTCCATTGCAATGTGTGATCCCAATACAGACTATGTAGCAATGTTTACGGCGATTGTGCCTTGGGGGCAATGTTGGTTTGACGTCCACATTGCGAGTATAATGTTGGTTAGATGTCCACATTACGACCCTCCTTAGGGCCCATTACTGGGCCGTACTTGCTGTGTATAGGCCGTCTAGGCCCATCCGCGTTGTAAGAATGGTTCATCACTCATTTACATGTTTAGTATAGTTTCATGACTCATGATCATACGCATCATATGTATGCTTGATATGAGGATTGACTGATCATAGCATATGCCTTCGGCAGGTTGTTTACGGGCTCCTGGTTAGGCAGTGTTGCCCTACATGAGCGCACGATATGCGCAGGATTTGTTGCATGACTGGATAGCGTGAATCATGCATTTCGCATTTGTGTGACATGGTTATTGTATACCCTATCGACATCAGGGTCGTAGCCTCCACAGACGCATCGTGGTTGGCAGGATTGGATACCGAAAATCTTGTTCTACATGGGGTGCTATAGATATCCCTGGGTGAAAGTCCCTAAACCCTTATGGTACCAAGAGGTTGCTCCAACGTCTAGACCGAGTGGGTAGATGAGCGTTGAGTGCCGATTACCAGACGGTTACGCTCTCCACTGTGTCGTGGTCGGTTGGAAGGGGGTGCGGCCTTACCCGCCCGAGAGTAGGGGGCAATGCTAGGCTGAGTTTGACTACCTCGAGGAATGGGTCCGCTATCGACGAGTCGCGCCCGATATTGGCAGACGGATAGTGTGGTCTCTTTCACTTACCTTATTGCGCACGATGTGGCGGCAATTTGGTTTATAGTGTACTAGACCCCGGTAATATCCCATATTTGAGCTGTATTGATGTGTGGGCATAGATGAGGATCTGTATGCTTGAGTTGCATTGCACATTGCATGGCCTTGGGGTGGCCGATACCATTCATGTCTTTCATCGCATAGCCTTGGTACGGCTCATGATATTATGGATCCATCTACATATTCCACATTACTCTGACATTGCATGTTCATATTACTACCTTGCGCACACACTTTCACCACCCTCTAAGCTTTCTATAAGCTTATGCATGACTGTTGCGTACAGGTGACGTTGGTTCGCAGCAGCGCTGAGGCAGGAGCACGTTGCAGGTCGTTTTGGAGTTTTGCTCTTTACCATTGTATTTCCCTTTATGCTCATTGTACTTGTAAAGTTTTTGATCATAGTGGAAATGTAATGGATTTCTTGGTTGTTGCTTGTGGGTTATGCCTTTGGTTATGCTTATTACGAATCAAATTGACGTTGAAAATCCTCCTCGCAGCATCCCAGGATCAGAACCTGGCGAATGGGCACTAGGAGCCGAAAATGGGGTTCTACGGAGGCTGTCGGCGCCGGATTCGGCGATCGAAAATTTTGTGAGCTCGGTTTTCGAGTTTGGGGCGTGACAGGTCTTCATCAGCCTCGTTGAATGGAGAAGTACCTGAGAAGGTGTGAACTGGAAAAGATCCATCGTACAGTCATCACAGGGGATTTAAATGTAGGGCATTCACTCACGTACCAAAGGATGAGAGGTCCAAGCTCGATACTAAGATCAGGCAATGTGTATTCTTGGGTTACAGTGATGAAAAGTTTGGCTACAGATTGTGGGATCCGACCTAGAAGAAACTCATCAGGAGCAGAGATGTGGTTTTCGTTAAAGATCAATATATAGAAGACATTTGTAAGCCAGAGAAGAACCATCCTAGTTCAAGTGAACTAGAGGACATGGATCCGGTTATTCCTTTTGTGGTGCCTAATAACAGAGTAGTACAGCAAGGTGCAAAGGACGAAGGAGTTCTTATAGAAGATGGACAAGGGAGCAGCCCTCACTTGATCCACCTGTTGAGTCACAGGTGAGGAGGTCATCTAGGGACAGACATATGTCTAAGAAGTACTTGTCGCATGAGTACATTATGATCACTAATGGAGGAGAGCCAGAAGATTATTCTGAGGCCCTAGCTGACAAGCATAGGGGGAGTGGTTGAAAGCTATGCAAGAGGAGATGGAATCCTTGCATAAGAATCACACCTATAATATAGTGAAATTTCCTAAGGGCAAGAAAACTCTGAGAAACAAGTGTGTGTTTAGAAAGAAGAATGAGTAGAAGAATTCACAAACGAGGTTCAAGGCCAGACTTGTGGTGAAAGGGTTTGGTCAGAGGAAAGGTATAGATTTCGAGGAGATATTCTCACCAGTGGTGAAGATGACATCCATACAGGTGTTGCTTAGGTTGGAGGCTAGTATGGATCTAAAGATAGAGTAGTTAGATGTTAAAACTATCTTTCTTCATGGTAACCTAGAAGAAGAGATCTACATGCATCAACCATAAGGGTTTGAAGTCAAGGGCAAAGAGCATATGGTGTGTAGGCTAAGGAAGAGCTTGTATGGGATGAAACAAACTCCAAGGTAATGGTACAAGAAGTTCAACTCGTTCATGTTAAAGCATGGATATGAAAGAATGTTGTCGAATCACTATGTATTCACGCGCAAGTTCTCAAATGTGATTTCTTAGCTCTGCTGTTATGCATTGATGGCATGCTCATCATGGGTAGAGACATCAAGAAGATTGACAGGTTAAAACAGGATTTGGGCAAGTCATTTTCGATGAAAGACTTGAGTCCGACTAAACAGATCCTAAGAATGGAAATAACCCGTGACAGAAGCAGCAAAAAGCTTTGGTTGTCACAAGAGGTATATTAAGAAAATCTTAAAGCAATTCAATATGAATGCAGCGAAGCCGGTCAGTACTCCACTGAATGATCACTTCAAATTGAGTGACAAGCTATTTCCAAAGATGAAGGCGAAGGTGGATGAGATGAGGAAGATACCCTACATGTCAGCGGTAGGAAGTTTGATGTATGCTATGGTGTGAACACGCTCAGACATAACATATGCGGTTAGAGTTGTCAGTCAGTATCTTGTCAATCCTGGCAAAGAACATTAGGCAATGGTGAAATGGATACTGCGGTATCTAAGAGGCTCAGATAAGTTGAGCCTATGCTATGGTGACAGAAAACCTGTGTTAGAAGGCTGCATGGATGCATATATGGTAGGAGACATAGACTTCAGGAAGTTTACATCGGGGTTCATGTTCACACTTTTAGAGAAGCAATCTCTTGGCAGAGCAAGCTATAGAAGGTCGTAGCAATGTCGATGAAAGAGGCCGAGTACATTACAGTCAGAGAGGCATGTAAAGAGATGCTTTAGATGAAGAGGTTCCTATAGGAACTTAGACTGAAGCAGGAGCAGCACGTAGTCTATTGCGATAGTCAAAGTGTTATACACTTGAGCAAGAATCCAAGTCAACGCTTCCAGTCAAAGCACATAGACATTCAGTATCACTAGATCAGGGATCTTTTGGAATAAAAGGTATTACAGCTTGAAAAGATCCACACGAATGATAATGGGTCAGACATGATGACTAAAGCATTACTCAATGGCAAGTTTGAGGTTTGTAGAAACCTGGCTAACTTGAAGAAGGTGAATTCCTTCTGAGTCAGAAAGAGAGAGATTTGATAGGATTTTTCTTATCAGTTCAGAGGAGAGGTTGTGTAGCGCGGATGTCCTAAATCTTTCTGGACCACGTTGCTCAACCAGTCAAAGGGGCCTACTCGACCAATCGAGGGTCACTCGACTCAAAGTCTAGCAAGCCATGATTTTTGGCCTCGACCAGTTGAGGGCCTAGCTCGACCAATCGAGGGTCCGCTTGACCAGTCGAGGCCCTGGCTCAACTAGTCGAGGGTTACGTAGATTCAGTCCGGATTTGGTGCGGACTGCGTAAATTTGAGGCACTTTTCGCAGAGGTGTGAAAAGGAGTTTTCTAAATTATATATAGGGGTCCCTATGGCTATTCTAGGGTATTCTTAAGGCTTCCTAAAGTGACTTTAAAGGAAGATAAAGAGAGATAGAGAGAGAAGAGAGAGATAGAGAGGAAACTTATGGAATGGAGAGTTCTACTCATAGAGATAATCTACTGCACAGTCGATGTCTCAGCGCTTCTACGTCCTCATGATCGGTGAGATCTCTCCATTTTCTTTATTCTCTTATTGTTCATCCACTCCTCCGTGAGTGAAGAAGGTTTGGTCTAAGCAATGTGTGCTTGTGATCGGTTATAATGTTCTACTTCATAGTAAATTATTACTCTGGACTAGGTCCCATGGTTTTTTTACCTCTTTGAGGGTCTTCCACGTAAAATTTCATGTCATATGGTTTTTTCTTTGATATATTTCATTGCTTTATTATATCCTATAATTCTAGTGTTTTTTTTTAGGCGAGATCATAAGGTTTTTGTGTAATGCTCCCAACAATTGGCCCAGTGAATGGAGACCTTTCCATGCATCTACATGCATTTAGAATAGTTGGTTCAATTTGCTCTTCATCTGCAAATACTACATCTTGATGGTCCTAAACATCTCACTCAACCTATCCTCGATGAATGATCTTGCCCATCCATATTTGTGTGCCACTGAATTTAGGGTTTGGATCATTTGACCAATAAGATTTTTCCAAGGAAGCTTTTTTTTATTTTTTATTTTTTGCTTTTGGAGAAAGGTGGGAGCACACCAGCCGTAATTTCATTGAATATTGGCAAGGAAATTGTACTTGAATTCAAGTGGGTGCCATAAGAAAAGGATGGGTGCTGATCATTTAGCATAACCGTAGAAAAATAATAATAATAATAATAAAACATTATGTCAATCCAAGGTTACTGGGAACCTATAGGCCATGACATCAATCAAGCGGCCCTATCCTTCTTCAAAGGGGACTCTCTCCCAAGAACATACACAGCCACGCTAATCTACCTCATTCCCAAATCTGTAAACCAATATATATATATATATATATATATATATATATATATATATATATATATATATATATATATATATATATATATATATATATATATATATATATATATATATATGATTTTCGCCCCATAAGTTTATGTAAATACATTTAGAAAATTCTCTCCAAACTGAGTAGACAGGCTTAACAGGCTTCTTCCCAAGATTGTCTCTCGGGAGCAAGGGGCTTTTATTCAAGGAAGATCCATTGTAGAGAACTACGCTCTCACTCAAGAGTTATTTAGGGACATCGATAGGAAAGTTAGAGGGGGAAACATTCTTATTAAGCTGGACATGGAGAAAGCCTACGATAGGATGGACTGGATTTTCCTCAAGGAAGTCCTATACTGTTTTAGCTTCGATCCTACCTGGATATCTTTGACTGAAAAATGCTAGATTAATTCTTGGTTTTTAGTCCTCATTAACGGTGAACCTTGTGGCTTCTTCCGCTCTTCCAGAGGCCTGCATCAATGCAACCCAATCTCCCCTGGGCTGTTTATGCTAGCATCAGAAGTGTTCAGCTGAGGCTTCCATCACCTGTTCACGAATAGCTCCTGCCTCCCCTATGCCACTTGCAGACATTGCCCAGTCATTTCGCAGATGACACATTGATGCTCGCTAACAAGGGGAAGCCTACGCTTGCAAAAATTGTTAAATTTCATAGCATGTTCCAAGCAGCCTCTGGCTAGAAAATTAGCAACAACGAAAGTTTCTTCATTCTCTCTTCCTCTCAATCTCAATCCAGGATCAGATCAGCCCAAAGAACTCTCGATTTCCATTATGGAGCAGCCCCGTTCACCTACCTAGGGGTTCCAATCTTCAAAGGGAGAGCATCAAAGTCATTTTTTAGACTGCTGTTAGAAAAGGTTCAACATAAAATTTCTAGTTGGAAGACCAAACTGTTGTCCCAAGCCGATCAGGCCACACATTAACCACGTCCTCAACAGCATCCCGGTTCATATTACGGCAGCAACTGAGATCCCTTCATGCCTTCTAGGAGAGTGTCAACTTCTTCTAAGGCTGAGAGGGAGCCCGCAGGCACTATCATTAGCTGAGGTGGGAACTCATTTCCTATCCAAAGGAGGAGGGAGGCCTAAGGATCAAGTGACTCACGTTGGTTATGAAAGCTTTCAGAATGAAACAGGCTTGGAACGTCCTTTGCTCTGGAAAAAGCATCAGCTGGACAAGCTTCTTCATGGGCAAATATCAACTGGAAATCTTAGCTGTTGATGGGTCCATTCGATCTAAACTCTCCTCCCCTATTTGAAAACACATTACTACGTTTCCTCAGGTTACAGCTAGTTCTCGTTGGATCGTGGGTAGAGGAATCTAGATTTCTGGGGGGATAGCTAGTCGGGGCTCGGCCCACACTCAAAATGGTCTCATCAGCCCTCCCATGATCAGAATATCTAGGTTCATGATTTTATAGGGCCCTATGGCTGGCTTGACCTGACGAGAGCTCGTTCCATCCTCCCGTCAATGGTTGTGGATCATATAACTAAGGAAGGAATCTGCACCACACCAGAGGACCATAGAAGAATCTGGGTGCCCTCCTCATCTGGGAATTTTGAAGTTAAATTTACTAGGAACATCTTAAGACCAGCGGGGACCATTTATGGCTGGGCCAAATGGGTTTGGTACCCATCCATTCCGCTGAAGATCTCTTTGGTCCATTGGAAGATTTTCCATAAAGCTATCCCAGTAGACGCCAGAATCCAAGCTAGAGGCTTCCAACTCGCATCCAGGTGTTTGTGTTGCCCCCCTCTTCTTCAGCCTAGCTCTGAGACCATAGACCATCTATTCTAAGCAGGCCCAGCTGCTAGGAAGATTTGGAGCTACTTCCAATCCCTTTTTAGGGTGCATAGTATGGCTCAACTTTCAGCTATGGACAGGGCCACATTGTGGAGGACAAACTCCAATCAAGACCGCCTCCATCCTTTGCACGCCATCCTCCCTTCATTCATCTTCTAGGAAATATGGTTGGAAAGGAATAGAGCTCTATTCGACAGCACAACATTCAGCGTTTCCAGAGTCATAGCCCAAATCCATCGTTGGATCATGAGAATCGGGGCCCCTCTTTACCTCTCTGCAATAGCCTTAACAGGAAATCCGCCCAACTTCTCTCGCTTCTTCGCAATGTCAACCTAGCGCCCATTCCCAAGAATTCCAGGGTAGTGAAATGGATTTGGCCCAAAAGGGGGTGGATTAAGATCAACGTCAATGGTTTCGTGCTTGGAAACCTGGTCCCATCAGGAGGTGGCGGCATTGGGAGATGTTTTGAAGGAAATTTTATTTTCGATTTCTCCTCTGGCTATGGGGCGGGCTCTAACTCCCAGGCTGAATTTCGAGCAATCTGGGAGGGCCTAGCAAAGTGCATTGACTTAGGCTATTCTAAGGTTGAACTGCAAGCGACTCCAAATCCATCGTGAATATCCTCTTGAAGAATTCCACTCCGACGTGGTCCATGTATTACTGGTACACAAGAGTTAGATCGTTATCAGAGATTTGGAACATCTCCTTCACCTATACTCCTAGGGAAGCAAATGCAATTTTGGATGATCTAGCCAAGAGAGGAAGCGCTTCTCAAGTCACCTCTTTCTATGAGTCTCAGGCTGAACTCCCCTTAATCAGTGGGGGCCTTCTATTTTTGGATAGGCTGGGTCTAGGTTACTTGAGAGAAGGCTAGTTTTTCCCCCAACCCATATGATAGGCATGGCTTCGTCATTTTTGTGAAGCCGGGCCGAAGTGATTGTATATCCCCTTTTTTATGTATAAAATATATAATCTTCAAAAAATTAATTAATTAATTACAACAAACCACAGCTGCTACTGGAAAACACAGAACAGTAGAACCTGTGGTTGATGACAATGCTGACAATAGAAGGGTGGAGCACAGGCGAACACAACAAAGAAGCTGCTAAACCTGAAGAAACAGATCCGGCCAGCCTCTAAGAATACGCCTCCGCGGCTTCCAGATGCACAACAGACAACCACTGCAGACTACCCAACCCCACAACAGACAATATATCCACCTAGCAACCACACATGCAAGCAGCATCACCAACCACACGGAATATCCTTCCACTCATCAGACCAAATGAAACAAATGCAAATGCCACTAGGTGCATGGAAAGGTTCGATATCGTTAGCTTATTATATCATATCTTTCATATAATTAGCAAATTGCCAAAGTGGGGATTGGTGCGTGGGCCAATCCCATTATGTCAACTGTTTGGACCACCGAGCCATGGGCCCCACTTGTAGAAACCCATATTCCAAACATGTTTTCTACCTCTATATAAAGATCTATCCTTCAACCCAAATTAAATTCAGATCTTCTGGGCATGAAACCAATGAATATGAAGAACAGCTCGATGTTTATCCTCATACCCTTGCTAAGCCTTCTCTTTAATGCATTATCAGCAAAATCCTCAGAAGAGCCACTTGCACCGGCTCTTTATGTCTTGGGTGACTCTCTAACCGATAGTGGCAACAACAACGGTCTACCGACGCAAGCGAAAGCTAATTACATGCCGTACGGAATAGATTTCAATGGCGGGGTCTCGGGAAGATTCACCAATGGCAATACAATGGCAGATTTCATTGGTAACCAAAAACAAAGAAAATCTTTCACATTAGTATGAAGATAATTATTTGTAACATATTGTTTTAGCTTTGAGTTTGTACAAGTGGGGCCAGTGATTCAGTGATCCATACGCCGAAAATCTACCCTACAAAAAAAAAAAAAAGTCCTAACCCTTCGAAAGGCAACCCAATGAATAGAAGGTTGAGGAAAAACACAACATTTGTTCATATTCAACTAAAAAGAGGGCAAAATATTCTATAGCTAGGATTTTCTAACAGGAAGAACTTTTGGTTCATGCCCATCATCTTAATGGTTTGCATCATTGAACCATGTCCCACTTGTACAAAGTGAAAATCAAACATACTACACAAACTTTCAGCCTTTAATTTCATATTCCTTGCATGAATTTGTTACAACAAATTAGGAATGTATTGTGATAAATTCACCTGATGGGGTGATAGAAACCATGAATCTTAAAAATATCTGCTGATGTAATAAATACAAATACATGGACCACACATTGCGAACCTTGGCCACGACTATCATCGATCATCAAATTGTTGGGATTTTAAAATCTCATTTTAAATGTGACAGGGATTCCCACCCATTATCGATTCGTTCTCAATAGCCATGAAATGATCATCTTAGGGTGATCCTTTTGTCAACAGATGCTCCTATTGCACTCATAGTCTATGAAGGATGAGAACCAACTATGTAGCATCTATATCAATAATTCAAGTATTGTATACGTCAATAGTTTGATTCCTTTTAGGAACTAACCATAATAACGAACTTGCAAAAATGGTGACAACCATGAATTGGGTGCTAGCTTTAACCATTCAGTAATGATGCATAACAGGGATCATCGAACATCATGAATAACCAAATTTCAATTGAAATAAAGTCTTTAGGAGGAATCAATGAAACGACATCAATTCAAATCTTGGATCTTCAAATTGAGAGAGATATTGAGAGAGATAAAGAATTCTCAATATTTCTTAGATTCATGGACCAAATTCGATTCAGTAGGATCTTTCACTCACATTTTTTTCCAGGAAAATATGGTCAGATAATTGGTTTCAAGTAACAAAAGTTAGGGCTCCTTTTGTGCTAATTTGGATCCTTTTCTTACTTCTTTTGTCATGGTTTTTCCATTGCAGCTCAGTTGCTTGGGCTACCGCTTGCCCCACCATACTTGGGCCTTTCAGAGGCTGAGAGATCACAAATCATAACAGGTCTGAACTACGCATCTGGGTCCGCAGGCATTCTTCCAGAAACAGGAAGCAGATTGGTAAGAAGGGTAGCAGCTCCATTAATTCTAGTGTGATATATGGTCCAAATGGCCCGGGCAAGCATGGCCCAGACTAACCCAATCCGCTTTGGGATGGGTTTTCTTTGAGCATCGTGGCCTGTGGGTTAGACCGGCCAGATCATGCCTGAGCTGGTCTATAAGCCTGATTTGGGCCGAATGGGCATAAACACAGGCATAATTCTAAAACTCGGTGACTCAATTGATTCATTCACTATTGCGGAGTAAGTGATTCAAACCTACAATTCTAGTTAATTGGAAAGTCAATTGCTTGAACCAAATCAAAAAAAATTACATTCATAACCAATTAAATAATTATTGCTACTTAAATATCCTTATGAATTTAGTAAGTATCGAGTTAAATAAAGTCAAGTCTCTGAGTCAACCCAACCCGCTGAACATAAAGTCGAGTCTTCGAGTTTTTGAACTATAGACATAGGGCCGACATAGGGCCCTGAGGTTCATGTGTTGGTCTTGGATTTCGCCCCAACCGCTCTACCCAGTTTAACAACCTAGTGTGAAGCCTATGAGGAATTGCAGCATAATTACGTGGACCATCATGTTTTATACTTGGTATTGTCTCTGTGGATGGTCATCTGTTCATTAACATGGACCATTCGAACTGTAAGCCTAGAGAGGGAGCTGCCATAACTCTGAGAAATTGAACCTGTTGGATGATCCTAAGCACACAACAGAGCCTATAAAAGGATGGTTATAATGAAAAAGTTACGATGTCACGAATCACGGTGAAAAGTATGTTTGAAAAGAAATATGACGGCAATGTGAGAAGAAAGATTGACTACTCTATCTTTGCACTATAAAAATAAAAATAAAAAAATAAAAAGGCTTTGGATAAGTAATTATTATTTACATTAGGTATTACAGCCAACTACCCTTCATGAGGCTCACAATTACAATCTACAATGAGAAAAAAAAAAAAACTATAATTTGAGGGGCCCAAAATGGTGTATGATCTGATCCACTCCATCCATCCATTTTACTCACTTATTTTAGGGCATAATCCCAAAAACGATATAGATCCAAAAGAGTATGTGGACTACAGCACTTAAAACAAGGGGAATTGAATGCCTTCCCTTGAAAACTGCTTAGGAGCCATAGAAGTTTTGGATGAAGATCATAAGTTCCCTTCACGCATATATTTCTAACCTTACCTTATGAAGAGGTTAGATGACAGATACACATTACTGTAGGCCTTAGGAAGGTTTTAGCTTCCAATGATGAACGCCACTATCCACCCTATTTCTTGTGGTGTGCTCCACTTGAGCTTATAATGTTCTTCTTTTTTGGGCTTATGCCCTAAAATAGTACAACGAATGGACAGTGTGGATCAGACATACATCACAGTGGGAGTTATGGATTTTACTAACTCAATCCCAGCCGATTTGGAAAAAAACGATTTCCATATTCGAAGTGTAACTACACAGCTACTTTCTTCTCTTTCAAACGATGGTGAAAACTCGTCACTGTTGATTTACCATTATTTATCATTAAAAAATAAGAATAATAAATAGGACACTAAGTGTAAAACACTATTTTCCATCTTTGTCCTTTCTATCACTTTTAAATTAATCAAAGTCAAAATGATCGATGCTTTCACCGTAACAGGAAAATGACAAAGGTTAATTCTGAAATCATAATAGGAGATTTTTATTTTATTTTTTTTTCTTCTCCTTTTTTTTTTAAGGAAATAGACTAAAATACAGGGGTTTACATATCAAAATCCAACAAAAAAAATTAAAAAAAAAAACAAAATAAAACAAAACAAAACACAAAAACCCTCTCACAAAAGAACCACATCTATTCAGTCTCTTTTCAGATGGCCTAGCAAAGATTCATAATCTTCTCCTGTTTTGATAAAACAGAAGCCCCAGATGACAATGACAGCTCTCATGTGGGTTCTAGTTTCCATGTTGGCACCGTGCCAAAGATCCTAACCATTCAACAAGTAGCGTGCGGTGTACGAACGTCCCTAGAAAAAACAATGTTTGTCTACGACTAAGGCAGGTTGAAAAAAATAGCAATAAGAAGAATAGTCCAACAGTTCAATTTGGCTCACTTGATGAATGTACTGCCATGGTTTTTGTTATATGAGGGCTCATAGTGGGTAGTACCAAAGGAATGGAATTTCGCCCTCATGGAATCTCTCATGCACCGCACATTATAAAACCCTTCGTTTCCTGAGCTTTGCACTAATGCTTTCAAAGCTCCTCACTTTCAATATATCGAGACAAGGAACCTACAACAACTAATATAGGCTCCACTACTAACACTTCTGGACAACACTAACTACTGTAACACTAACCATATAAAAACCCACTTAAGATTTTTTTTTAGGTGAAGGCAGTTTAGTGCCATCACAGATTATTTATATTAAGCCAGATATTTACACCTAGCCACAGGAGGGCCCTACCTCACCCATCAAACGGAAACTATACAAAGATAACAAAACCACGTACATCAGGAAATTCTTAATTGACTATACTAACTTCATCTAAAAAGAATTTACTTGAGCTTTCTTGGGAAGATCTGCCACTGAAATTTTTCTAAAGTCGAATATCCCATATTTACATTTACAAGTAAATTGACCATTTCGTTGCCTTCTTTAAGAATATGGGAAATTTTCGCACTTGTTTTCATGGCTATTATTTAAATTTCTCCCCACCCATGCCAAATATTCCATAGAATGCTAGAACCTTACACCAAACCATCTATTATGATTTTGGAGTCACTTTTGACAATTACATTCTTCATGCTTCTGAGGAGAGTAATTTAGACCATCATTAATCACTCTGGGTTCCACAACATTGGTAGAGACTTCATCATTAATGAAATGTGAAAATAAGATTCATGATGTGATCTCTACAATATCCCCTACCTCTACTAGGCTCTAGACTACCGTGCAAAGATATATCAATTTTAAGTTCGAAGAATCCAGATGATGGCCTTATCAATTTAGTAATTCAAATATATGTAGGGAGTCCTACTCTTAACTTTATCTAGATATAGATACAAATACTTTGTTTTTTACTGATGACTGTACTCATTATACTTGGATGTATTTAATTTACTCACTATAAGTCTAAAGTATTCTCTCATTTTCAAACCTTTTCGTCAATCACTGAAACTCTATTCGATACAAAGAGAAAATTATGAGATTTGATTTAGAGTAAACGTACCTTTCCCATACAAAACAACTTGGATCTTGCATGAATATCTTTGCTATGTTTCCACACATGTGCACTGGTGCATCACACGGTTTCATATTATTTTTCTTACTAAGTTGGATTTGTGCAGGGAAAGAATATTCCAATCGGGGAACAGATTGATTACTTCCAAAGGACTGTCGAAATAGACCTTCCACGGAATTTCACTGACCCGCAAGCCCTTCTCAACCACTTATCGAAGTCCATTTTCATAGTCTCAGTTGGAAGCAATGACTACATCAACAACTATCTACAGCCAGATTACTATAATTCTAGCAAATACTTTTCTCCTCAAAGATTTGCTGGATTGCTGGTGGATGAATTATCTCAACATTTGACGGTAAAAATGGTTGAAAGCATGAATATCTCTTTAAATCTTAAGAGCTATGATCCAAGTTCCCTAGTTTCATTGGGACACGTGGATTATCCAATCAATAATCTAAAATGCCCAATGGCAATAATGCATTCATCATGGAACATGGAGCAAAATCACATGGATCATGGATAATTACAAACATTTGTTTCGTTGCCTATAAAATGAATGAACAATTTGGATGATATGTCCAATCAACTACTGAAACTATTCATTTGTGGACCCATCAGGTTGTTTGTGATCTAAAGAATTACTGTGATCAGACTATCCTAGCCTCTCATCCATGGCTTAGACGAAAATTGATGGTTGTAAAAAAGACAAATTTTGGGTGGATAGGATAATTTTTCTGTATGATTTTTGTATCACGAGTTCATATCCCATGAATTATGTGTTGGACCATAGTTACCAAAACTCCGTTTTTAACTTCGTAAATTTTAAAACGAAAATGTACAATTTTAGGATGTCTGGTTGCACCAAATGTTAGGAAATTTTATGAGAAATTTCTTTTTGTAAGATGATATTATCCTATTCTTAAGTACTTTTGATTGCATCCAAAGGCTTTTATTTACCATCTGTTCTAAATACCCATGTTAAGGCATGAGCCAAAAAATGAAGCAGATACAAAGTTCAAGTGGATCACATCACAGGAAACATGGGGAATTCAATGCCTACCATTGAAATTAAAATGAGCCAATGGCCCACAGGGATGTGTACCTGTCATACAACCTGTTCATAACCTCACATAGACATGGATGAAGGGAAACCACAAATATCAACTTGATTCAAAACTTTTCTGGCCCCAGGAAAGAAATAAATTATAAACGTTAAATTCATCCAATTTCCTAGTGTGGTCCACTTGAGCTTTGGATCAACCTCATTTTTTGGACCTATGCCCTAACGTGAGTGGGGAAAATGGATAGATGGCACGGATCAAACACATAGATAATAGTGGGCCCAAAAACATTTACAAAGGTACGTAATAATTACTCTCTTTTTGTTTTTTTAGAAAATAATTACAAAGGTAATAATTACTCATTTAACACTTTTTTAGCTTGTAAATGAGAAAACAAACAGGCCCTTAATCATTTTAATTGATGTATTTCCTTTTAATCTTCTTTATGTACTATGTAATTTTGTCATTTTTACTGCAAAATTCCTTTAGGAATCTATATTTTACCAAATAATGCGTCCACGGTTAGAAACAGCATGGAGGTGGCGTCCAAGGGATGAAACTACAAAATTACCTCATTTATTTCATTCTTCAAAAAAGTAGTGAAACCGGGCCCACAAGGTATTCGTATAACATCTAACAACATATGCACCGTACCAACACCAACTTAATCAAATCATCAAGTTGGCTACACTTGAATTGGAATATTTTGAAAGGGGTATATTATTCTTTAGAGTTTGAATAGTCTGTTTGTGACAAATGAAATCCTACATTGTGTTTGGGCCACATCATCACTACCGGCATTTAATGCAGCAATGAAGTGGCCCAATCACAATGCAAGCAAACAGAATTTTCTTGTTTGTCACAAAGGATTTAGATTCTTTTTTTAATGTATTTGCCTACTTTATGATTGGATCTCCCAATTTTGGGTTCGTCTGTTAATAATGTTAGTGTGCATCGGTTGGACAAGTTGGATGTGAAACATACCACATGGACCCACCATGGTGTGTGTGGTATTCAACCTTTCAAGAAGTATCATCTCATTTTGAAATTTAGACGCACCAAAGATTAGGCTGATCCAACCATCTCATGGGTGACCACTTCAAATTTGAAGGTTTTTGAGTAGTATATCAATTGTTTTCTATTGTGTAGCTCACCTAATGATTAGATATGCCTGATTTTTGAAGTATCCAATCATCAAATTGGAACGCACTTAATGCATGGGTTGGATTATGGATTATACAAAATATCATGTGTCCTCTCGAGTACAAGTAGGTGAACAGGGAAATAAGCAAGGTGGATGGCAGATGAGCAACTTTTTACAACTAGGTGAATAACTTTTTACAACTAGGTGAATAACTTTTTACATGTTCGTATTCAATGTTGCTCATCTGGTTGTCCTATTGTCTGATGTACCATGTTCTAATATCTTGGTAATCAGATGATCCTATCCATCTAATGATGAAAGATGGAGAAATGCAACCAACAGCCAAAAGTTGAAGGGGCTCAATTGGATGGTAGGATCATCTGATGGGGAAAACCTCTAGGGCATATCCACTGACCATGGGGCCCACCATATGATGAATCGGGATCACTAAAAGCGGGTACAATGACAAAAGATGCCATACCATACCCTGCATTGAAATTTCCATATAATGATCTTACAACCCGTCAAGATGAGTGCAATCTTGGGAAAATAAGAAGGGCCAGATCCAATTCAAACATTTCTAAATTGAGATTTAGATACAAATTGATATGTGAGGCCCACCATGATGTTTTACTGACATCACTGAATAATATAAAATCATGCCTAAGACCTTTAAGTAGCAAACATGAGTTTTGGAATGGCCTGATTTTTGTCATCTGATGAGGATACATCTTTTAAATGGATTTAAATGTACATGTATGAAAGAACTTAGGCCCCACATACAGTCTGGAATCTGTTTAATGGGGGACGTCCCCATCGCAACTATTCCCTGTGGTGTGGACCACCTGAGTTTTGGATCAGCTTGATGTTTTAGGACCCAAGTAGAAAAATAGGAGACACAAAATGATGAATAGACATTAAAACATTATGTGGGCCCCACACGCCAATTTGTACCTTGAGCTTAATGTAGAAGGGTTTGTAGTCGATCCCACAAACAATAAAAGTGGAGCTTTGAGAAATTCCATACACATTATAACAACATTTTCCATGAGAATTGACCACCTACAGCTAGCTGTATGCCAAGCAAGCAACCCCATCTCTCACGAAAAAGTTTCACTTCTGTGGGACATCCAAGCCATGTGAATGGTAGGACTCACCATCAAAATCACGAACCCTAGAAAATGGCTAATCCACTCCTGTACATCGAACCAGACCATTTTGGCCATCCTTTCATCTCGAGAGCATGGCCTTCACAACAAGTGATTCAGCCTGATTTTTGGGTCCAGTGATCTCGACGGCCAAGAAAACCATAGATTTGTTATCACCCATTATGGAAATCACATTTTTTTTCATCTTCTTTACTTATTTATTTTTTCTGATGTAATTCTCAGAGACTGTATAAACTGGGAGCAAGGAAGATCATTGCATTTGAGCTTGGCATACTCGGGTGTATGCCGAGCATAACGAACATGATAGATTTTAGTAAAGATTGCAACGAAGAAGTAAATCAGCTAGTAATGACATACAATGCACAGCTTTCAATTCTACTGACGAAACTGAAATCCCTCCTGGAAGGATCGATTTTCATTCACGGTCAAGTTTTCCTGCCTGGCTACGTCATCTACCACATTCCTTCCCATTTCGGTGAGATTCTGAAACACCTATGCTTGATGGGTAGGGATGGTTTTTAGTACCATGGCATTAAAAAGCCATTAATGGTGATTTTCACTTGCAAGACTCAATCTACAGCAGGTAAAATGAAGGGATGAGATTGAATCTCATTGCTGAAATCAGATAGTGCATTGATCACTTAGCCAGATCTAATGCTAGAAACAGTTCAAATGTAAATATCTCTGCAATCTTTGTCTACATAATCTGGTTCTGTGAACCAAGTAGAAACACAACAAACCTTCAACTATTAGATCTGGCCAGGAGGGATCATGCATGTTCTCGTTGCCATTGTTTGGCATATGGATGATCATCAATCGTTCATAGTCTCACAGACTATCATACATTTTTTTATAATATTTTATTAATATAAATAAAGAGAAGAGAGAGGGGAAGCCCTAATCTCTCAATAATCACTAATTACATTTTATTAACATTAATATGGCTGACAAGCTCGATATGATTTACACAATCCTAAGATCGACGTTGGATGCCAACAATTAGAGCTGGTCATTGAGTCAGTCAGACCCAGTTAGCTAGGGCTGACCCGGCTGTATCTAGTTTCGAAATAGACTTGACGTGAACTCAACCAAGTTGTCCAGCATGCTTAACCCGTTCTGAGTGGCCTGGACTAATCCAGATCGAGTCTGGCCTAGTCATAAATACTGAGTTGAATTGAGTCAGGTCGGGTGCAGTGGTATCGACGGGTTAAAATCATAAGTCAAAATAGATTCAGTTGCTGGAATTACAGCCCCCCCATCAGCTACACAGCATCCCATATCTGAAATGTCTTTATATATATATATATATATATATATATATATATATATACACAGACACACGGGGGAAAAGGTACTATGCACTCAGCTCATGATAAGCTCCCATGAGGTTGAGCTGCGTGGGCTCCACCGTGATGCGTGTCGACCATCAACACCGTGCATTTGATGGGTCCCCTTTAAATTATGGGATATCCCAAAAATCAGCCGTATACGGAACTCAGGTGGGCCATACCATCTAAAATCATGTGAAGACATGCCAAAAACATATAAAAGCACTTGGTGGGGCCCACCTGAAATTTGCAAGCATCTGAAACTTGGTCTGAACCCCCATCCAAGTGGGACACACATAATGGATGGGCTGGATTTGTAAACCACATCTCGGTGGGCCCAAAAAATGATTACGAATGTTTTAATGGTGCACGGCCCCTCTCAACTTCTGTATATGGTGTGGCCCACACAAGTAATGGATTGACTTGATTTTTGAGACCTAGACCCACGATGGAATGGTGCATCTAACTGATGGGGTAGATGTTCGAAACGCATCACAATGGGGCCCACACAACTCGACCTCATGGGACGTTCCCATCCGCTCGAGCGCATAGTACCTTTTCCCTACACACACACACACACATGTAGCCGAATGCTCAGCTGTGCACCGGTTCGTACAGAACTCGTGCGAACTTTTTTAAGAATTCATCATACGTAATATGACTCCAAAATCTGAACGATCCACGTGAAGCAGCACCTCATGAAACCCCCCGGGCCCAATTTTTACTTTGATCCAAAACTTTGGTGGTCCATTAATTTGCATTTCTCTTTGCTATGGTCCACTAGAATATTAGATCATGGTAAAAATTTGTCTCCTAGGGTTTCATGGGATTCCACATCACATGGACTATTCGGATCAGACGCCCATGACAAATGTGCAAAGGTGCGCACGTGCATAGATGCGCATGTGAGCATGACTCTCTCTCTCTCTCTCTCTCTCTCTCTCTCTCTCTCTCTCTCTCTCTATATATATATATATATATATATGTGTGTGTGTGTGTGTGTGTGTGTGTCTGTGTGTGTGTGTGTGTGTGGGGGGGGGGGGGGGGGGGGGGGGGGGTGTTCTATACAGTCGAGCTCATGGGAACTCCCCATGAGGTCTAGCTGTGTGGGCCACACCATGATGTATGTCAAACATCGACACCGTGCATTTGATGGGTCCCATTTAAATTATAGGATATCCCAAAAATCAGTTGTATACGGAACTCAGGTGGGCCATACCATCTAAACTCATGTGAAGCCATGCCTAAAACATATAAAAGCATTTGGTGGGGCCCACCTGAAATTTGGATGCATCTGAAACTTGGTTTGACCGCTCATCCAAGTGGGACACACATAATGGATGGTCTGGATTTTTGAACCACATCTCGGTGGACCCAAAGATTGATTATGAATGTTTTAATGGAGGGTAACCCCTCTCAACTTTTGTATGTGGTGTGGCCCACACAAGTCATGTATTGACTTGATTGTTAAACCCCAAGGGCACTTTGGAATGGTGCATCTGACTGATGGGGTAGATGTTTGATACACATCATGGTAGGGCCCACACAGCTCGACCTCATGGGGAGCTCCTATGAGCTCTACCGTATAGAACCTTATATATATATATATATATGGGAAATGGTTCTTTGTGGTCAAACTCATGGAACTTTCCATAAGGTCAAGCTGTGCAGGGCCCACTATGATGCGTGTCAAACATCAACACTATGCATTTGATGGGTCCCCTTTAAATTATGGGATATCTTAAAAATCAGTCGTATACGGAATTCAGGTGGGGCATATCGTCTAAATCATGTGAAAACATGTCGAAAACATATAAAATCACTTGCTAGGGCTCATCTAAATTTTGGATGCATCTGAAACTTGGTCTGACCCCTCATCCAAGTGGGACACACATAACGGATGGGCTGAATTTGTGAACCATATCTCAATGGGCCCAACAAATGATTTTGAATGTTTTAATGGGAGTGTAACCCTTCTCAACTTTTGTACGCTGTGTGGTCCATATGAGTTCCTCTCCGGTGAATCTACAGACTGATGAGTGATCGGCCCTTGTTAATTGTGCTAGGTTTCAATTACACGAACATACCATGCTGTGTCGTAGGCAACCATGATGGGACTAAATCTTGCATTCCCGATCAACCACCTTGCAAGGACAGGAACACGCATCTCTTTTGGGATGCATACCACCCGTCTCAAGCCGTAAATGCCTTGATCAGCAATGGATGCTTCAACCAGTCCACCCTCATATGCACTCCGATGAATATTCAACAGCTCGTCCAGGTTTGAGGAAGCTAATACAGCTTCTAATAAGATATTAGTGGATTGAAACTGTTACATTGGATGGTCCACTTACATGGATGTGTAGATTACTTGTAAATTTCCAAAGTTGTTGGTTAAAATAAGAGCAGTGCCTTTGAATCTGCCCAGATAAGTGTACCATCAACATTGATATTGTTATATTTATATTGTAGAGAGATGCTCCAGGATAAGTGTACCATCAACATTTATATTCTTATATTTGTACTGTAGAGAGATGCTCCAGTGCTTTGAAATCACTAAAAGTTTTTTTTTTTTTTTAAGGAACACTTGTATTCATTAATCCATGAGGAAACGGTATAGATGACATACAATTTGGGCTGGACCTCAAGGACAAAAAGATGAGGAGGCAACCTATCGTAACCTAGATTGTAACTAAACAAAACCTCGCTACGATTCCCTAACTATTCCTAGGCCCGCTCGGTTGAGGAGGAGCTCCCCTTTGGTCAGGAGCGGGAGGTCCAACAGCTGATTGAAATCCCTATCCGATCTGCTTTTGCTACCCAGATGAGCCAGGCCTTCTGCCACTTTGTTGCTTCCCTCAGTAGGGATGAATTGAGATGGTGGCTTTTTGATGCAAGGATAAACGTGATGAGATCGATCACCGACTTCCTCAAGGGTATAAATACTCTGAATCCACGGAGCTTCTTTGGACTCCTCAAAGAGACTTCTGGAACCTACAAGGAAATACAAAATACATTCTATAAAATTCATAATTTGATTGATGAATAAAATAAACAAGTTCACAACCCTTTAAATAGGGATATTAAGCCATGGGAGAAGTTTCGGAATCAAACTACAACTAAAACTCCTAGAAATCGTGACTTACTATAAATAGTAAACTTACTATTTATAAACTATCGTGATGTCTACTCGTGTGCATTGTTTTTGGCCAAAAATAATTAGCGCCCTATTTGGCCAAAGCATGATGTTCTCCTAATTATTCTAAGTACTTTTCATGTTGGGCACAACTCCTAAAGCATAACAGATGAAGAGCTATACTCAAACTAAAACTTAATAAAATTCGTAAAAATGAAAATAAAATGGGATTTTGACCATCAATCTAATGGTATTTCCAAATTTGACGTGGGCAACCTGGGTTAGGTGGCTAAAGTATCTCATCCTACCCCAAAATCATATATGGTACATCCAAATCATATATGGTATGTCCGATAGCTCATTCCGATTTGTGAGGTTTTAAGTTCTGATGATCCGGATCACTTTCACTTCCGATCGGGCCTTTTTTTATCCATCTTGGCTAAGAAATTGTCCGCGACCCGCTCTACATCACTTTTCCCTGAATAATTTCAATCCTCTTCTTCCAGTTGCACTGGAACACTTAATAAAATCCACTTATTCAGATTGTTCATCGTTTTGAGTTCAAATTTCATGGGCCATGATGCAAACATCACATACATTTGAACATATCTAACAAATATAAATCATTTAATAAATGGTGATCTTTAGTATAGACATTCAAGCTAATTTACATTAAAGTAGGTCCAATAAAAAAAAATTATATATATAGAGGTGGGCCTCGAGTCAAGTCGGACTGAATTAGGTCCAACTCAACTCGATCTAGTTTTGTCAAATCCCTGACCCGAACTCGATCCAACTCGGAACTGAATCCAGTGGGCCTGACTTGATTCGAACTAGGACTTGGCTAGGTTAACCAAACCATCAAAGATACTGATTCGAATCGAGTTGGCTGCTATTCAAATCAAGTCACCGCATCTAGCCCCAGGAAACTTCTTGGCAGAAGGTTCTGTCAAGAAATCCACATCCAGTGAAATCCCACACTGCTTGGGACAAAGAGAGGATGGTGGAGGAGGACAACAAGGTCCCACATCCAACTGCTTCTACACGGGTGGGGCTCGAAGCTAGGAACGGAACATCTTTCATTGGACAAAAATTCATGACCGAGATCATCTCTTTAAAAAAATCAGACGGATGCACTTGATCGGCCGCTAGCTGTCGCCTGCTGGGAGAGGAGAGGAGAGGAGAGGAGAGAGAGAGAGAGAGAGAGAGAGAGAGAGAGAGAGAGAGAGAGAGGAGGAGGAGGAGGAGGAGGAGGAGGCCGGAGGGTTGTGGCCGCATGTCGGACGGGATGGGATGGCCAATGGGTGTTGGATGGGAGGGTTGAGTTTTTTCTGATTGAGGCATGCGGCAGGTAGGGTAGAGGAGGAATTAAATTTTTTTTATATATACCCTACTCAACTACCCAAGTCAAGTCGAGCTTCGGATCAGGTCGAGTCTGACAGATCGAGTTTCAAGTCGAGTTACTGGATTACTCGAACTCGATTCAGTTTGAGTTCGGATTAGGTAAAGCCTACTTGGTTTGGACCAACTCGCCCATTCGGTTCAGGTCGAGTCGGGTCCAAACGAGTCTGACAAGTCGAGACAATTCCTACCTAACTCTATACATACATACATACATATATATATATATATATATATATATATATATATATATATATATATATATATATATATATATATATGTTCATACCCTAAGTATAGGGTTGTGATGTAGTAATGATCTCAGTAAGACCGAGGTCGAATCCACAGGGACTGTACCTTGTACGTAGTCTGAAAATAACTTGAACTAGAAATAGAATAAGATGTGATGTAAATCAGGAAAAATTATATAAGAGAAGATTGTGATGTATTTAAACTAAAAGTTGTAAGATTCAAAGGTGGGAAACTAGGGTACCAAGGATCTACTTGTAGAAATCAGGGAGATCTATGCTTGATATAACCTTAAAAATCAAATCTGAACTTTCTTTGATCTAGTTTTCAAGAGATGATAGGTATGAGGATTAGAATTGATTCCATCACAAAACTATGCACATGAGACAAAGCGAGTTATAAATGTTATGAAGGGTTTCATCATCCAACCATGCCCATGAGACGATGGTGAACAATAGGGCTTCGTAACTTTATAATCAGAGTAATGAAAAGGACATGCTCCGAACTATTGCAGATCCATTGTAATTTAAGTCACAACAAACCATTAAAAACTAAAGGCATTCCTTACAATCAAATTAGAATCAAAATCAGTTTAATTTAATATGAATCAAAAGACATAAATAAAAAGTCTCCCATCACGCTACAAGCTTCACCTCTTAGCCCTAGCTAAGAATTTTAGCTCATCATAGACATGGTGAACTAAAATCTCTTAAAGGAAAACATCAAAGAAAAGGGAAAAGGATTAAGGAAGAGAGAATAACCCCGAGGGCCGGCTGTCCGCTCCTCTTTCTCTCTCCTTCTCGTCCGTCTCTGCTCTACATGTCTGATGATGATTTCTTCTCTCCCTTTCCTCTCTCTTTTATAGCAGCAAGGAGGCGGTGGAATGGTTTAAAAGGCGGTGCGTTCCCGTGCAGCTAAGAAGATTTCTGCGTAAAGCTATTTACGCATCTAAGAAAACAACCATTAAACTTCCCACTTCGCTTATTTTCCAAAGAAACAATGTCACTTGGGACTTTTTTGGATGTCCTACACGATGGATGGTTCAGATCATCCATCCGATCACCGGTGATGGGCCATAACCGCTTAGAAAACTTGGTTTTCTCGGTACGTGCATAATCCATACGCTGTCTTGCTGACATGTTCGGTGGCCTCACAGTGATATTTTCGGATGAATCCACTCTGTTCATTGGATTACTGGCGAAAAAACAGTCAGGAATGAGTGTTTTATATCGCGTTTTGGTGCAGTCTACTGTATCAAACCAAATCGTCGTTCATCCTGCATTTTTCGACGATCCATGTGTGTATGTGTGCGTGGGGTCAAAAGTCTACCATGGAGAGGGTCATACCTACTCGCTAGAGTAAATTCATGGTCCAAATCATTGATTCGGACGAAGAGTGGAGCCCACTAACCATAACTGGCCCGCCATCGTGCGATCGCTGGTCATCTTGCGTAGAGGGATGGGTTTAATTCGGTGAGTGCACGCTAACTGACTATATGGGATGCGATGCATGTCCGATGCACTTGTGCACCATGCATATAGGTCCCACGTGTGTTCCATAGTGATGTGTATAAAAACAATCTACTCAGACCATTCATTGGACCACTCCATTTAAGGGGTTGAGACAAAAATTGGAGCATATCCAGATATCTTCTGGGCCCCGGATTGATGATTTATGGGTTGATCTATCTGTTGAACCACTTTCACAGGGATCTAAGGGCTGAATTCGACGTATACAGTTAATTTATAGTCTTTAGGCCAGATATAAAGTTTCGAACCGAACGGATGGTGAAAACTCTGAGATCTTGCATTCTGGATAATTTTCAGGCCTCTTGGACTTCCATTACTTAATTTTCTTAGATTTTTGGCGTATAAGTTCCTCGATCTTGGTCCCCTATGGTCCGTCCTTTACCTTAATGATTTTAAAGTATAATTTCATGCTTTTAGTACCATTTTTCAGTCTAGGCTCCTAATTTCACCTTGCAACATAAACACAATTAAAATAAGACGTTAAGCAGTATCGTATTCATAAAATCAGGTAATAACTGGAGTCTAATATGTAATATTTGACCCTCAACAATATATATATATATATATATATAGTTAGTTAGTTAGTTAGTTAGTTAGTTAGTTAGTTAGTTAGAAATATGCTTCTTTTCTTTCTTTTTTTTTTTTGCTAAATAATTCTTGTGGAAAATGTTTATTCATATGGATTTGATAAGATAATTTCAATTTTTTTTTGGTAGTACTTGAGAATAGACACAACGTCTAGTTAGCCAAGAGAGGGTAGTGGTCCATAGATCTAATTGTCCTGGGCATGACTGTACAAGTTCTATGACTAGTTGGCCAAGAGAGAGTAGTGGTCCATAGATCTCACACACATAAACATGCCTATTTATGTAAACTTGTTTCTATTATTTCTTTCGGCGCTATGGATTTCGTCAGATTATTAGCCTAGCTCATTGATAACCTATACGGGTGGGTCTAGTCAAGTAGGATTCAACTTAAGCCTGGCCCATTAACAGAAATGGGCCACATTTTTAGCTCAAGCCTAACTCACTACCACATATACCCCACCTTGAACGAGGCCAGAACTAGTATCGACTTTAGTACCAACTTCAATTAAAGTGCAGCATGGCTTGACACTCAGGAATTCGGCCATGCAGATTAGACAGGGTACTACCCAGGATGGTTTTGAACGAAGCCAATGAGCCAGATCAGCCGATCAGGTGGCCCATCAATCTGTTTTCTTACACAATTGTATAGGTTTTCAAGACAGTCAAGCATGCAATATTTTGGTAAAGATACTCCCGGGTTGAGCATAAAACCCAAAAAGGCCTAAAGGTAAAAAGCCTAAGAAGCCATTAATGCGACCCAAAAATGATTAACGGCACATATGAATAATACTATAGCCTACTTAGCTCAATATCGGCCGTTCACCCAAAGATGTTAGTAATCTGTAAATCAATTGAATCGCATTTTCTTGACTTCAATGGCATCAACATCTTACAAAAATTGAGTTAAAGGATGCTCGAGATGCTTTGGAAATAACCACCGGATCCAATAAGCCAGAGCCAGAACAGGTAGGTGACGGGACCAAAAGGTCTACTAGGAAAAACGGTCTTTTGATAAAATGGCCCTTCAATGGCCTTTTTTAAAAAGTAGCCCAATTTTGCAGCATATTTTGCAAAAGGCTTTGCAACTCATGTGTAAACTAAAAAAGAGTGGGCCCAAAAATGGCCCATGAAGGGTTGTTATTGGGCCTCTTCAACCTATTTAAGGGCCACAGCTGCAAACAAGCGAGAGAGAGAGAGAGAGAGAGAGAGAGAGAGAGAGAGGAAAAGGCCGTGGAAAGGTTAAACCTATGTTGAGAATCCCTCGGGAATCGATTCTCAAGCTTAGTTGTGGGTGCAACGCATCATCGCTTACTTGAAACTACAAATGCTTAAACCTATTCCATCCTCTATCATCTTAAAAAAGGTCTAATTGTAATGCCACTCTGTCTAACAAATGGATGAGCCCTTGGAAGCCAAAGATGTTGAAGTCAAGGTTGAAGCGAGGATATCTTACCATCCCTTCTACTTACAAAGGGTATCCAGTCCACCTTTTTTCTTCTCACATCTCGAATCAAACTTCATTCCACTTCGTACGTTCTACAAACATCAACTACTTCCACACATGCACATTCTTTTTATATTATTCTACTATTTTATTTTATTTTTCTCCTACTCAGGTTCTTGAAACCCAGTGCAGTATGGATTAATAAAATAATACTGAAGTTCTTCTAATTTTATTTTTTTTAATCGTAAAGTCTCCTAAAGTATAAACTGTATAATACATTTACGGAAAAGGGTACCTAACCCCTTCCTTTTCTATAAACGACACCCTTGCGTAGAATATATGGTGCAAATCAACCATAGGAATCACTCAATTCACTCAAGTCAAGAAATCTTATAATTTTCTAACATTTAGGTGATTACATGATTTCCAACCAATCATAAATTATAAAGCTATATTTGGCCAAGTGCAGTATGGATTAATAGAGTAACACTAAAGTTCTTCTAATTTTTATTTTTATTTTTAAATCGTAAAGCCCCATAAAGTAGAAACTGTATAACACAAGAGCGGAAAAGGGTACCTAATCCCTTCCTTTTCTATAAATGATGCCCTTACCTATATGGTGCAGATCAACCACAGGAATCACTTAATTCACTCAAGTCATGAAATCTTGTAATTTTCTAACATTTAGGTGATTATATGATTTCTAACCAATCATAAATTATAAAGCTACATTTGGCTAGTAGCAACTCCAAGTCAAAAATAAATAAATAAATAAATTTAACACTTTAATCCAAACCTGAGAAAGCACCACGGGAAAGTTTAGCCGGAGATAAGTGATGGTTATACCCCGACGTCCGCACGAGAGAGGGCATTCACAAAATGACGACTCCACTATAGGGATAGCTAGCCACGAGCCAAGGCCTAACTCGAAACATGGGATTTTATAATTTTTTCCAGGGATTCTTTAACTTTAATATTCTAGTGATATATTGGTCCACTAACATTCCACTTTTACTTCTCCTATGTTAACCTACTAATCTACCAATCTGCTAACTTTATAATTTATACTAGTTTGTTTTACTTCCATGCCTGCATCCTGCATTTCAATACCAACTAGACCCTTTACTCTCTCACGAGCATCCTACATTCTAGTTGCTACTATTCCATTTAGTTTGCCACAACCTAGTTTATGGTGGTCCTTTTTACCTTTCCGCCCATATATCATAATGTTCCAATGTACACTGGTTCCATTTACTATCATGTCATTTACATTCCATATGTTTGCTTTCCTTGAGTAAGACACACCACAACCCCCCCCCCCCCCCCCCGAAAAAAAAAAAAAAAGGCAAAAGACGAAAGAATCAAAAATGGAAAATATAGAAAAATGAGAGAAGCACAAGGAACCAATTGTTAGTGAGTGGTAGGCCATTCTGCAACCATTGTGCCCTAAACATCAGTTGTGGGTCCACCTACCTGCAAAGTCAACATACATATACGAAAGCATTATCTGAACTTGTGCATAGGAAACAGGAGAAATTTCAGGATCTCCTCCAAAGTCACCTAGGCGACAAGCCCCTCAATCCACAGTCACTCCTTCAATAGCCGATCTAGCCTTTAACATGAGTAAGCTAGAGGACATTGTGATCAACCTCCTTCAAGCAGGGGCCTCACAGTCCATCCATAACGCACAACAGCCCAACATCTACATGGGTCTTTTCAACCCAACCATCAACCAATTCTAACTTACTCGCCCTTGAGGGAACATTAGGCCAAAACAGTGAAAAAAAAGACAGACAAAGTCCATCACAAAATGTGATACACAACGAACTTGGTCTGTCGGTTGTTTCGTCGAAGTTTGTTATATCGGTTGTTTCGTCGAAGTTTGTTATATCGTAAAAGCTAAACAACGGATCTGGTCCGTCGCCAAAAAACGATGGATCATATCCACCGTAAAACTCAAAATGTTAGTCGTTGAACTCTAAAAAAAATAAAAATAAAATACTAATTCGGCAACCAAACCGCTCATTCCTGGCAATGCAAGAGAAACCATATAGAAGCACCAAATTTACATTGTACATCCATAATAGATTTAAGAAGACAATCTCAAGCAGATACCTGTACATCCAGAATAGATTTTGTTCGTCATTCTAAAATTTGGCGATGGATATGGTCCGTCACTACTCATAGGAGAAGCAATAGGCTTCAAACCCATATGTGAATTTTCAGCTTATTTTGACATTAGCGACAATTTGGTACACCGCTAAAATTTTTGCAAATAAAAAATAGTATTATATTTATTTATTTGATCAATTGCACCTGATTGAAAAAAAAAAATGCATATATTGATTAATTATGAAAGAAATTTGAATGTTTTTTAAACCAAGAACTTCATAGACAAGAAACATTTGACAAGTATAAAAGTTTCAATAAATAGCAAATTGACATCCTAGCTAGCCCAACTCGGACATCAAACCAATTTCACCTAACGTGGACTCTGCACTGATTCATCGAAAACTATCTCATATGTTGATTTTGTGTGGTTCAAAATAAGATTCAAATAGGCCAAAACCAATGTCCTCTTTTGCAAGCCAAAAATTCTTCAAAATCTTCTTTATCAACCACCAAATCATGGTGGAGGGATATCCTGCCATCTAAAATGAAGCCAAGCCTTTGGAGACTTCATGAGTGAGTGAGAAAATTCAACCAACACAATATTTATGCCTACTAATAAGAACCGGAGCCTTTGGTGACTTGCATGTATTAACAACAAACCATTGGGTATATCGTGATTCCTTGATGTAAAACTTTATCGTGTTCTTCTAAAGAAACCAATGACATCGGTAACCAATTTGTTGGTAAGTCTCACAAATTGGTATTTAGAGGATCCGCCATATCCAATCCTATAATTGTACTTGTGTCACAAAAAAGCTCCCAAATTAGCAAATTTCAAAATAGAGAAGCAGCGGGCTATATGCAATACACTAAGAAAATCCATTTTCGGCCCTTATCATAAAACCATCATCCTTGACTTTCAGAAGATAGGAAAAGCTAAGGATTTTAGCATCATTTGTGAGCTTAAGAGGAAAATTTAAGAATTTAGCCTCGTTATGAGCATATAGATAAATCAGAAGATTTTTAGCATCATTTTAAGTGTGCTTAATAGTTAATTTTAAAGATTAAGCCTCCTTTTTTTATATAGTTTAGCTTTAAAGTTGTTTAATTTTAATATCATATATTTATTGTTAAACTATAATTAATCTTGTTACTTAATAGGTATATCTCTTACATGGCCATTTGCTGGATTGTACTTTCCCTCACCTAGAAGTACATTCTCTAATTAGAATTCAAGATGATCTCACTAGGGGTTTTCGATCGTGATTGTTTCATATAGTCTGGGAATATAGCTAATATTGAATCCCACTCTGTTAAATTATCGGCTTACGGTTTCATAGGGCCTTATGAACCAATGCTTGGTTATGAACATTATGCCGTAATATATGGAGGAGGAACATTATAAGTTGTTATTACATACATACTTCACATGATTCAATGAATGTTAGTCCTGGAGAGTAGAGCAAAGCCTGAAGAAAGAAGCTTTGCACATTCTCAATTAAGATATGCAATTAATGCTCTAGCTCTAATGATAACGTCAATGATCCAGGCACGTTCATAATCTGCACGTCTTGGGGAACTGTGAAATAAATATGTTCGGCACTACTCCCCGACGGCCATAGTTACCAAAGTAGTAATCATTATTAAAAATACTAACAACTCCTCTATCCATCCTAGTCGATCCATTAGAAGATTCTAATAACAAGTAGAAATCATAAATAAAAAATTAAAAACCATTAGGCGGGCTATGAAAGTATAATAGGAATTTGTAGCTGAGATGTTGATTTTTCTAGTTTATATATATAGTATTGTCTCATTTCTAGTTTATAGCAAGGTCAATTGTAAAGCGTGCATATATAGGAATCAATATATTATGGTTTACATACCTACTAGATGAATGTTCTAATGCCACAAAAAGGGCATATAACAGACGGTTGAGAGCAAGTGTTGTTTTGTCCAACATAACCATGTATAGAGGTGTAAGTGCCACATTACATATATCATCTAACAAATTAAATCCTATCTAAATAGGTTTATAAGGTAGCTGATATAGACAGCCATGAATATAATCTACTCCAGCCTATTAACCCAATGGATTGATTGTTAGTAGAGAAGTTGACAACGTTTTGCAATGACGAAATAAAGTTGCTGAAATCATCAAAAGTATTCGGAGTTTTCATTGTTAGCAGTAGGTATGGTATGGGAAATGCACCAAATATAATGGTCCATGTCCTTCAGTTCCTCTGATGATCACAGCCATTATGTGGGGATGTCTTTTTTGTAATGATCTTATGCATTGAAATCATTCAAAGAATAAGAAAGCTCTGATATTCCGGGTATGTCACAGATGGAAGCGGATTGTGTAATGAGTCACTCACTATGCTGTATTTTTCTGAGTCAAAACTCAGTGGGGCCCATCCATCAAATGAAGGCTTCCGTTGAAAACTTTGTGGGCCCACAGGTATTTTCAAACACCATGGTTATTGTTTTTAACCTCCATATGTCTTCGTATGACATTATAAACAGATTGGATGACAAATAAACATCATTTTTACTATAAATAGTAAGTTTTAGTTAAGTATAACTTTTGATCCTTTTAATTTGTAAAAGTCATGTTCAAAATGAAAAGGGCTTAGAAAAGTTAGGAGAATAACGTGGTTGGGCCAAAATGGACACTTACTAATTTTGGCCAAAAACATAGATGTTGTCTATAAATAGTAAGTTAATAAGTCACATTTTTAGGGTGTTTCAGTTGGAATCTAACTCTAAAACTTTATCTTAAGTTTGAGTTCCTTATTTAAAGAGTTGTAATTTTATTTTTTTTATAATCAACTAACTTATTTTGAATTTATTTGGAATGATTCTTGCTTTATCCCTTATGGATTCCAAGAAGCTCTTTGAGGAGTCCAGAGAGCTCTATGAATTCGGAGTAGATATCCCCTAAGGAAGACGGTGATCAACCTCATCACATCCCTCAATTTGTCAAACTATAGGGCTGATCATGCAATAAATTGATGTGGACAAACGGATGAGCGGCTTCAATATAAGTAGGCCCAACAATGTTAACTAGTGTAGTGAGTGGCGAATAATACGATTAACCTCACAGGTTGAGCAATTTCGGAAAAAGAAATAAATAAATTTTAAAGAAGCCTTTCTTCAGCTCTTCCTACCAATGTCCATACATTTATTCCTTCAAACGAAAGCTTATCAACCTTAAATGGTGATTAAAATGGTGCAATCCCACTACCTTGGGCCACAAATTCTCTGAGGTTGACATGCACTGCTGACTATCACAGATCCATTACAAAGAAGATTCCCACCATATGAGAGTCTCCATTGTCAGTTCTACATCTACAGGATGGAAGACATAGAACAGGCATTCCCACTGTTTCCCTTGTGTGGTCTATTGAGCTGACCACGCTATTGGATTCTTTGGGGTCCAACGTGATGTGTATGTTTTATCTACACCGTCCATCAGTTTTTTTAGCTCATTTTAAGGCATGAGCCCAAAATTGAAGCATATCCAAAGCTCAAGTAGACCACACCACTGGAAACATTGGGAATTGGACGCCGTTGAAAACTTCTTGGGGGCTACGCAAGTTTTGGATCAAGCTGATATGCGTGTTTTCCCTTCATCACATTTAGAAGCATGGAAGTCAGGGTCTTCCGTCATCTTCATCATGCCACATGGCTAGAATCTGGACTGTTTGACGTCGTCTTTTAGTTCGTAAAAGTAGGGCCCACCAGTTCAGTGATCAAGACCACTGGTCGGGTGGAGCCATCATAGATGGACTGCTCCCCGAAGTTCTCTACAGAAGGATATTCTTAATCTTTTGAATCCTTAGACACCAAATAGACGGTTCAAAGAGAGAATAAAGCAACGGTTAGTATCATGTAGGACTGTCAACGGCCGGATTCGGGCCAGCCCAGCTGTCCAAGCCTAGCCTGTAAAGAAAAACCTAGGCCTGAGTCCAGCCCAAGCCAATGACAGGCCAAAACGGAGCCTAGCTCAAGATGATTATGCATCAGCTAGGTGTGAATCTAGCCCAATCCCACCCAGCCACCCTTTTTAGGTGCAAGGCTAGTGATTAGGCGTGCCTAAATTGGGCTCGGGCCAGATGATGGACTATTTAGGCCTACTTTCAGCCCAGGCCCATCCCGAGAAGGCCCAGAATTAAAGCCCGTGAGCTAGCCCGTCCCATTGGCAACCCTATAACTTGGGTCATGCAATGAGCGGTCCATGCACCAAAAATGTCCAGGAGTGAAGAATACTTGACCTTTCAAATGGGTGGTCAATGAAAATATAAAACGATTAAGAGGGAAAATGCAGCATAGTGTTTCCATTTAACCAATAAAAGCCCAATACATTCTTCAAATAATCTCTACGGCTAAGATTTTTCTGTTGTGGAAAATCCACACACCATCGATTCATAAGGTAGATGACACTCCTGCGTTGAATATAAATAACCATTCATTTTTAGATATATACTCGTGTACCCAAGGCCAGGACCACCAAATCTCATGGACCATCTATAGTCTTACATACTTAAAGATGGAAAAGATATGTTGAGAATAAAAATTGTGTTCTCTGTTGTTCCCTTTGGTGTGGTTCACTTGAGGTATGGATCAGGTTGAATTATCGAATCTTGGCCTTTCATGGCTGTCCAGATGCAGATGCATGGTTTGGATTCCACAAGTACATTGCGATGGGCCTTATTTAACCTTGGCATTTTAGGCCTGTGAGAAATTCTGGCATGGGGGCCAGATTCTTATCTTTTTGGGACTGGCATTGCAGCCTTAGGCCTGGTCCTCGCCTACCTATTGCTGGAATCGAGATAGCTTTCTAGGCCCTCCGTCATTGTAGGACCCATGCGCCAAAATCCATTGACTAGTGCACCCATCTGATCATTTGGGGATGTGGATCCACCCCTTGGCTTGTCAACCAGAGCTCTAAAACAAACAGTCGCTCATCCAGCTTGGATTTTGGATCGTGTATTTATTAGATGGTCAAGATTAATCGTTCATTAAGTAGAAGTTGCTTACTGGTCAGAATTAGGTGAAAGATGATCTAAGTGATGTCCTTCAAAATGGTCGAGTCGGATTGGTTAGATCCTATCCAGATCTAGATGGATTAATCAGTCTTTCATGAATTGTTTTCATGTGAAATTGGGCTGAAATTCATATGAAATGCTCTGAAAACATCCGTTAGCTAAGATTGACTAAAAGATGGCCCAAACATGTAGGATCAATACACATACAATTATGCCCAAATTTTAAACCATTACCCATTCTTAATGAAAGAAAGAAATGAACAAAGTCATCTGGATTAGACAAAACTTCTCTTTGAAATGCTGCTTCCAACCATGGGCCGATGAATGTACCACCTACTTCTTGCCTCAGGTTACTAAAATGATGTAAGCCCACTGCGCAAATGTAAAACAGTAATATGTTGGTAGCAAATCAATCGTTGTGACTTAAATAACATACAAATGTTGCAGGTGCAATCAAGTTGCATGTGAACATTTCTTTTCTACGATTACACACAAAAGTTGCATTTGAACATTGCTCTTTTCCAACAAGACTCCATTACTTTGTAGCCATTAGCAACCTAAGAGGCCAGGATCGGAATGCACTAAGCCTTTCATTTTGTTGATATGATAGGCCAAAAATACATTCAAGAGAGAAGGCAAATATAGTTGCGGAAGGCCAAAAACAAAAACAAAATAAAAACATAAAGAAAAACCAATGGTTCAATGGCTAGAATCTGGGAAATTTCATTTACCTGCTTACAATGGGGCCCATCGTATCAAATGTTTGGAAGTTAGATCGTTGTACAAGCTGAAAACCATTGTAAGATGCCTCTTTTTTTTTTCGTTTTTCTTTTTCTTTTTTTCTTTTTTTTTTTTGTTTTTGTTAGCATGTTAGTACACCCACTGTCAGATCACACTTCACTGTTAGCCACCCCCACTAGGGAATCGATGCCAAGAATTGTAAGATGCCTCTTCGTAGCAATGATCAGCAGCACAAAACAGCTTCTCTCCTAGTTTTCATCCTTGCCAAATCACCGATCTAACCACTCATGAAGACTCCATTAATGCAATTTCTTACCATAGCCTTTCCATGCTGGCCCACCAGGCAGATGATTCCCGTCCTTCTAAGCTAACACAAGCCCACCAACACATGTTTCTGACCAGAAAGGCTAGCCCTAACAGTTTCAGCCATCTTGGCTACTATGTAGCTCCACATAACCTATCTCGGTGGGCCCCAAATACCAGTATCCATGAATGGGCACTGAAACCACTGAGCGGTGTTCATCATATAATTAATGGAAGACAATGACAGCAATTGTCATGAATCATATCCAACCTCAATTCATAGTGACCTTTCCAGAAGGATGCGGCTTGCCTGTTGTAGATATAGATGGATACATCGATTTTGGCCCAAGAATCAGTCAGCCCACCACCGGAAGCTGGGCCAATCCTGCATTGATGGGACGATTGAGCCAATCAATGAAAGACAACAAAATGAAAAAATAATAAATGGTGGGGTAAATCATCCACATACATCTCTCAAGAATCCTTTTATAAGACCGGATCATGTGCTGATTGAGACTAAGTAATCTAACAGCAATTGTCAGAAAGGAAAAAAAAAATCAGTTACAGAACTACACACTCCCTGCCTAGCAACAACAACACAACCAAACAAACACAACAGAATCAAGTTGGTGATCTGATACATGCAAGCATCTGATTGAATATGGCCCACAACCAACAACCTTGAATCGACCACAACATCTAACCACAAACACCCCCTAAATCCAAATCCAGCAGCCCAAAATATCAAACTCCGTCCAATTGTTCCCTTGCAAAGTCACACAAGGATCTTGTTGATCTCTGGCCAGAAACAAAGAGATAAGAAAACCCATGTTGATGATGATGGAAATCATCTGAAAAGGACTAATACACTATCGTTGTGGCATACAATTCTAAAATCTAAATAGAGCAACTGTACATGGCCTCTCTCTCTCTCTCTCTCTCTCTCTCTCTCTCTCTCTCTCTCTCTCTCTCTCTCTCTCTCTCCTCTTCTTTTTTTTTTGGTGCGCATGCACGTGCGTGTGTGTCTGTGTGTGTGTGTGTGTGTGTGTGGTGGTGGTGGTGGTGGTGGTGGTGGTGGCAGTGGTGGGGGGATATTGAGGGAGGGGGATTATTTTAATGATCATCTTCCATAGAAGAGCATAAAAAGAAAAATCATACTCACCTCTCCTTCTTCGAGTAGCAGCAGCAGCCGACTTATCCTCTAAAGAATATTTACAAACGTCTCCCAACTATTCTATCTCCAAAACAAAGGCTACAAATCCTCTTCTTCCCAAATGTCTTATTCTTCTTCTTCCTGGGCTTTCGTCTCCTCTTTGTACACCAAACAGAGCATAAACAAGTAACCTTCTCATCAAAACTGGCAAGAAGTCCCCAGCCTCTGCCTCTGCCTAGGCCCCACACTGCCGCACTTCCGGCTGGCGAACGCGTCGTGCAACAGCTCCTGGAAGTTCTCAAGGAACAGCGTCCACTCCTCATCGCTCATGTCTGCCAGCTTCACAAAACTTGAACTCGCTGGCAGCTGCTCGTTTGCGCTCCTACGATTGCTGCTGCTGCTTCCCACAGCTGCCCCACCTGCCAGAAAGGCAAGGCCCTCGCCACTTGAGAAGCCCTGATACCACTGGTTCTTCTCGCCCAGGCCAATGCTCTTCAGTGATGCGGACAGCTTGGAAACTGACGGGACTCGCTCACGAGTAGGCAGTGGACCCAAAACTCCACCAGTCCCTGGGGCAAGCTTGGCCTCCTCTTCACCCTCAATCTCTTCTTCCCGTTCTTCCTCCACACTCTCCTCTAATTTAGAAAGCGGGTTCCTGCAATGTGCCCCCTTGAACCCAAAACTGAACGGCGATGATGCTTTGGCTGTGAAATCATCTGTCAGTTTGGGGGAGAATTCTGCATCACAGTCGAGGTCGAACTGGAATTCCTCTTCCTCCCCTGCTTCATCTTTGGGGGAGAACATCATTTCTCTCTCCGCAATCAACCTCCTCGCCTCAATGCACACAACTTCGAGCTCGCTCGGCTCCTCTTCAAGCCCCCGAAACTCCCGACTCATCATCTCACCAATCTCAGCTAAGCAAAGACCGTATGCCGCTGCCTTCTTGAGGAAGACCGTGCAGAGGACTAAGACCCGGAGACACGCCTCTCTGATCATTGGCAGCTCCATGCGCAGCATGTCAGAGTCCCTGTCCGGATCAAGATTTGCAATGTACTTGAGCTCTTCATCGTTGAATGGAACCGATGCCTGAGGCCAATGGATCCACTCGAAGTACGGATCCTCCAAGGTCTCTGGCAGGCAAAGGCCATGATCGATTGGAATAAGTTCCACGTCACCAAACGTTCCAACCTTGTCAAGCTTCCTAACCAGAAGGTTGCCAGCATGTCTGTCCGTGTTGAAGATCCTAATGTCCAGTATCCCTATCCTGTGCACAGCAGCAACGGGGAAGCTTGAGGTGCCGTGGTCGCCGGCGTCGTAGTCGTGGGGAATGAACTGCTGGAATGATGCAATCTTGCTAACCTGCTTCCTGTCATGAACCTTGCTACTGTTCACCCCGCTGTTGACGTTGAACACCGAGTGGGTGATCTTGACAAGGATTGTGGGCGGCACATTAGCAAAGTGATCATCGTCAAGAAGGTAGGCAGCAACTTCTCGGAACCCCGTCTCACCGACCCTAACTGACCGTTTCAAGCCCGGCTGGCCAAGAGCTTTCCCTACAAAACCCTTTGGATTGTTTGGAGCAAAGGGCTCCTCATCCGTGGGCTTCACAATGGCAATGCTCTCACCTCTACTGTTTCTAAAATAGTAAGCGCCACCAAGCCCACTGTGGACAGGGATTGGATCGACCCCACTCTTGATCGCCTTCACGACATCCTTCACAAGCTGTTTGGTTCTAGAACAGCGACTCGAGCCACCCAGTATCTCAATCGGTCCACTTCGATCCCTGTGTTGGAGATCCTTTCCGGTAGGTGAAAGACACGGAGTCGACGAGCTTCTATGCAGGAAGTTTCTCGTGAGGAGCAAAGGGGAATCATTCCGGACAGCGCTGAGATCATTCTTCAGCACAAGATCCCCAAAAGTCAGCGAGCTCTCCTCGGTTGGAACATTCAGAGCCAATTGCAATCTCCTCTTGACTGTGTGGACATTGTCACTCCGATCCAATTCAATCCCCAAGACGCTGCCAGTATCAGTTTGCACGAACACACGGCGCCTCCCAGCAGGCTTTCCTTCCACCCTTCCACGACATTCACCACTGCTCAGGGTGCCTTTAAAGACTGCAACTGCCATCTGGGTCTGCACAGGGCTGTCCAAGTTAGGAGACATGGAACGCAGGGGAGATTTGAGGATTGACAGGGCCTGCAGAGGCGGCAACGGGGTTCCCCCTTCTCTCTCTCGAGCGGGCGACAGACTCAAGCGCCAACACTGCTACAAAGAGAGGGAAATCTGTTGTCCAAGAGGTCATGAAGCGATTACGTTGCAGAATCAAACTCCCACCATTGTTACTTACGTCACCAAAAGCGTGACAGGAAAAGGGTAGCAGAGATGTAGCGATCACACTACATCAGAGAACCCCTCTGATCACAATGATCTATGAAGGAGAAGAACCGAAAACTGTAAAATATCCAAAATTGGAGACAGGCATTAGGAAGGAAAACAAAAATCAAGCAAATTTTCGATTTGAAATAACAAACAACTTTACAAATGCTTCGTGAATATTTAGAGATTGATAAGAGAAAAATATAAACAGAATATCCAAAGCAGAATAGCTCTCCTGAAGGAAGATGATACAGTAGATTTGGAAGCATGGAGACATAGCAATCTAGACTGTCCACCTAGTAGCTTCTTTGAACAGAAAATGTTCAAAAAACACATTGGATTGAACCTGGATGTCTGGTCTATTGAATAAAATTAGTATGATTGCAGATCAATATTCCGTGAGGGATATTGATGGGTAGAATTCTCTAACAGGTGTGATCTTTTAACATAAGCCATCCATGATGGGGACCCAGTATATTGACAGTCTTTGATCGATAGAACTCATCTACGGGTGCTGTGGATAAATGGCTCTACCATATTCCAGTTCGGGCTCTACCATATCAGTAAAGAAAATGGAGGAAGAAATCAATGAAACTGAGAAAAATAAAGGAATTATCTTACAAATTCTTATGGGTTGTTTGATAAAAATGTAAAATCAAGTCTTCTTTTTTTCTCTTTTTCTTTTGAGGATGATGACACCAACTCGTCAAACCTTTGACTTAGAGGTTAAGAAGCCATTAAATAGACCAGCCTAGCAAAGGAGAGGAATGGTTAAGAAGGAAAAATCAGGTCTTCCAACTTCCAAAAGGATTGATAAAAATGATGGCGCCAGCAAAAGCAATATTAATGAGAGGATGGAAAAATGCTGTGTTCTTCAGACAACAATTTCAACAACGAATAGTAACAAATACTAAAAAACCAAGAAAAACCAGACTGTTCAGGTAAGAGATCTACAGGAAACAAAGATGCTCGATGTATCCAACCCTCCAGAAATCCAACAAATATCAAAAGCCCAACTGCCGGTTCCTACCTAAGCATCAGTTACCATCATTTTGACCATATCATGGATAGAAATCACATATTTTCGTAGATCGTTCAGGCAATGGAATCGAATTCAGATACTGGCTCTCCAACTCTCCAGAAATCCAATAAATATAAATAAATAAATAAAAACCCTAGATTATGTTCCTTCATAAGCATCTGATGCCATCATTTCAACCCCATCGTGAACAGACATCACAGATTTTTCACAGATCAATCAGTCATTTCAAATTGATTATGTAATCTGATATACACTTAAAAAACAGTAATAAAAAAATCCTCGAAAAATCGAAAAAATCAGCAATTTGAAGCCATTTTCAGAATCGAACTTCAATGAAAAAACAAAAAATAAATAAATAAATAATAATAATAATTTGAAAAAATAAAAAATCCAATATTCTCTTCACCTTGCAGAATCTACTGCTATTTCATCATCAGAAAATCAAGTTCCTCAAGCAAAAACAGTGTAATTTCTTGATCCGCTGAGAAATGCAGTGGTTACACCCATCCCCTTAAAAAATGCGATTCTCTCAGGAAAAAAAAAAAATCAATAAAATCTCAGAAAATGAGGAAAAATCAAGAAAAAGACTAGTCCAAATCATCGCAAATGGAATCGAAAACCCTAACATTTCAAAAATCTAATCGAAACATTAGGAAATCTTCCCAAATCTACGAGATCGATCAGATCTACTTCAAGAAAAACGAATTGAATAGAGATTCGAAGTGATTTCGAGTGGACTTACAAGAAAAGGCCAATCGATGTAGGGGATCGTAGAAGAGAACAAACACGAAGCTCAAGCGAAGAACCGGCAGTCGTTCGATCCGGCTTTTAGTTCTACGGATATCCGAATCGACGGCTCCGATCCAAGACGAAGAAGAATCAACGGTCTAGATTCTAGCGATTCTGAAACCCCCAAAAACCCTCTCTCCTTCTCTGCTTCTCTCCCGAATTCCCTCTTCTCGACTCTGGCAGAGACAAAAGGGCGGGTTAAAAAACTAACCGTGGTTAGACGATTTCCTTCTATTCGATTCGAAGGCTCTAGAAATGAGATATAGGCCGTTGGATTCGTAAGAGGCAGGCGATCTTGGCCGTAGAGATAGTCCCGACCAGTTTATCACGGACGATGTGGATTGGCTGACGTGGAGGGATGTGAATGGGGGTGACGTGGCCGTGTCAGTCTTCCGCGTCGAACATGTAATCGTTGCTGCTGGTGGTAAGGCGGCAGGAGGCGGAGGTTGGTGCAAAGGCCCATCGTTCATGCAGAAATATCGAAAATGACCTCCAGGACGAGATAAGGCTACCAGCAAAGAGCCTGTATTTCGTTTGTAAGAAGGATATTTCTGTCATTTTAATTAGTGGACCACCTGGATTGAAGATAGAAGGGTCGGGTCAAAGCAAGAGGCCGGCTCACGTTAGCGGAGATAAGCGTGGATTGCGTGTTGATAAAACTGTGGGGACCACAGTTATATATGTGCCTTATCCCTGCCGTTTTCCAGCTCATTTTGGTGCCTATCTGGACTACAGGATTAAATGGGATTAACATCATTAATGCACAATGATTACATGTCAGGAGATACCATCTTATATTTCCATCAGATATACAAATGAATGTTGCATCCATAGATTTTGTAATTGTAATCAACAAACCATGTTCTACAATTGATGTACGTCATCTGTATTCATAATGCGTGAACAAAACACATGTACTAATGTTGGGCTTACTTTCGTGGTTAGAGTTGTTATGGGAAGAATATACCGGCCAAAAGGATATGGTCTAGTTGTTAGGACTTTGTAAATTTCACTAGGCTAAACAACGACGGATACGATTAAAAGGTTTGACCTCTGGATTCAGACCGAATTAGAGATGAGGTCGAGCTCAATCAACTCATTAGTAGGTTGAATGACCCATTGAGTAATCATGTGCCAAAAGTTCCAAAGGTTTGACCTCTGGATTCAGACCGAATTAGAGATGAGGTCGAGCTCAATCAACTCATTAGTAGGTCGAATGACCCATTGAGTAATCATGTGTCAAAAGGAACTTGATTGTTGCTTGTCAAAAGAGTCTGGTCGGCATGACTCTTCTTCTGCTAGTTCTAACCTGATCCCAACAGTGCCTACCCAAGAAGCTAGCCAAGGATCTATGAAATCGACCGTCATATGAGTCTACCCGATATCCTAGACAAGAATCTCAAAAGATCATCTTGACGTGTACGGGAACCGAATCCTACTACAACACGGCCCTACCAAACAAGGAGATCTCCTTTACGTCACTGCTTCCCCTCACCTATAAATAGGAGTCCCTCCAATGGTGAACGGTACGCATACTTTATAGCCTAAAACCCAGTTTACGATCAAACCCAAATTCCCCGTCTAACTTACGCATCAAAGGGTCTCTTATACTAGCCAAGGTCTTCTTCGTCCGTCCCTTGCGCAAGTACACGAAGGTTCAAGAAGGCTCACCAGATTTCTGCATCAACAAGAGCTAAGCTAAGTTGAACTAATTTTGACCCAAGTTTAGTTTGGCTTGTTTACATGATACTTTATTCGAGCTTTACACAAGCCAAGCTTCGAGTATTTCCTTACTGGTTGAGCTTGGTTTGGTCCAGAATATATGAGTTTAAGCTTGGTTTATTTGTTCTTGTTCAAATACCTCAGCCAAGCCAAATTGAATTGAGCTAAGTTCAAACAAGGGATTGAATTCCCACCATTAAAATTTTATTGTGAACAGCGAAAGTTCGTATGGAAAATAAACATCATGGTGGCTCCCTAGGAAGGTTTCAATGGTGACTTTCATTATCGTCGTTGCTTCCTGTGGTGCGGTCCACTTGAGCATCTAATCTACCTCATGTTTATACTCATATCCTAAAATGACTTGAAAAAAAATGAATAGTTGGCATGGATAAAACACATACTTCTTCATGGGAAAGCTGTGAAGTTACTATGTTGGGATGCTTAGTGGAGCTCACCATATTGTTTGTGAGAAATTCACACCATTAATCCATTTTGAGAGATCATTTTAGAACTCATGACAAAAAATGAGGTGGATCCAAAACTCAAGTAGACCGCACAAGAAGAAACGGTGGGGATTCAGTGACCACTGTTTGAAAATTCATACAACCACAAAGTTTCATATCATGCTAAGTTTTTTGTGATTTTGCTTCATCCTAATAGGAATTACCTTATAAAGGATTTGGATGACATATAAACATCAAAGTAGATCCCAAGAAGGTTTCAATGGCAGGAAACTATTTTCCTGATTTCCCCTCTCCCTCTCATATGATAGCCTTGAGTTTTGGATCCACCTTAGTTTTGGTCTCATGTCTTAAAATGATCTCTCATAATGGATGAACAATATAGATTTCTCACAGACAACACAGTCAGCAACACATAGCATCCAAGCACAGTAACTTCCATAGAAAGCCTTCCGAAAGGAAATCTGCATCCAAGAAATTCCAATGTGGTTGCTTCTCATTGACACATCATTTCCGATGACTTCCCCTAACAAGGTACACCAGATTTCTCCCAAATAGATTGCTAACTACATGACATAATTTTAAACGTGCAAAACTTTTTTAAGTCTCACCACGATTTTTGTATTAGATGTACACCATCCATCAATTTTTTTCAAATAATTCTAGAGCATGAGACAAATAATGATGTACATCCAAAGCTAAAGTGGATAACACCTCAAAAAGTAGTGGGGATTGAGCAAACTAATGTTGAAACTTTCATAGGGCTAGGCTAACCATGAGGCTTATTTTCCATCCGATCTATTCATAAGATCCAAAATACCTAGATGAAGTTAAAACACAAATATCAACTGATGTAGAGCGGGTCGCGGACAATTTCATGGCCAAAATGGATCAAAAAAGGCACGGTGGACGACAGAAGTGATCCGGACCATCAGACCTTAGATTGGGCAAATCTCACAATCCAAAATGAGTTATCTGACGTAAAATATATGATTTTGGGGTAGAACGAACTACTTTAGCCAACCAACCCTGCTATGCATGGTTATGCAGCCTAGATTTGCAAGAAACTCCCTGATCGACGGTCGTTTTCCTATTTTATTTTCATTTTTACTATAAATAGTAAGTTTTAGTTTTATTATAACTCTTCATCCGTTGGGCTTTAGGAGTTGTGTCCAACATGAAAAGTGATTAAGATAATTAGAAAAATGGTTTGGTGAAGCCAAATAGGACACTTACTATTTTTGGCCGAAAACCTTGCGCACTAATAGAGATCACGACCGTCTATAAATAGTAAGTTTACTATTTATAGTAAGTCACGAATTCTAGGAGTTTTAGTTGTAGTTTGATTCTGATTTTTTTACTATTGCTTAGTACCCTTATTTAAAGGGTTATGAACACTTTTTTATTCATTCATCAATCAATTTTAAATTTATTAGAAATTCTTTCTATTTCTGCTTTCTTTCCTCGTGGATTCGAAGAGTCTCTGTGAGGAGTCCTGAGAAGTTCCATAGATTCAGAATATTTATCATCTTGAGGAAGACGGTGCTCGACCTCACGTCCTTCCCTGCGTCAGTTTGGTATCAGAGCCAAGTTTCTCCTCGAATCGATGGCTTCTAACGACGGGTCGGGCAACAATCTCATGGGCAGTGTTCCAAGGAATTTACCTTTAACGACGGCAGCTTTCGAAGCAGCGCAGCAAGAGAATCGACAAGCCATGAAAGAGCTGCAGGCTTCCATGGACCGCATAGCGGATCTCTTGGCGAAAATCCTAGGGTAACTCCGTGTTCCTGGTGGTAATCCTCCACCACCAATTATTAAAACTCGCAATCGCCCTGATCGTAAGATAGTACCGGCAATGCATCCATAGGTCATTCGTGAGAAAGGGGGCCCCAGTGAGGAGGAAATAGACGACATAAACTTCCAACACCTCAGACAAGGCGGCTATCGAGTAGATCGAATAGATCGAGGATTCAAGATGCAGGTTAATATTCCTAACTTCAATGGCCAACTACACATTAAGAATTTTCTCAATTGGCTTTCTGAAGTTGAGTGATTTTTTGACTATATGGACATCCCTGAAGCAAAGAAGGTCAAGCTTGTGGCCTACAAGTTGAAAGGAAGAGCTTCAGCTTGATGGGAACAACTGTAACTCGCATGAACTAGACAAATGAAAGTACCAATCCGCACATGGCAGTAGATGAAGCAGCTACTACGTACTCGATTCCTCCCTAGTGATCACTATCAGGTATTATTCCAACAATACTAAAATTGTCGATAGGGTAATCGGTCAGTGAGAGAATACGCAGAAGAATTTTACCGCCTGGCGGCGTGTAACGATTTAGTCAAGACTGAATCGCAGCAAGTCGCCCGATTCAATGGTGGACTGCGTATGACGATCCAAGATCCGGTCCGGATGCGGCCCATCTGAACGATGAATGATGCGATCAAGTTGGATACTCAGGCGGAAGCACAACTTGAACGTACTATAACATAACCCTATTCTACCGCAAGGATCACTGCGACGGGTCCACCCCAGGGAGCTCCATAATCTAAGGGGAAGGAATCCGTATGAGCACGCACTCAACCTCCTACGTCTGAGAACCGAGATCAAGAAAGCAGAAAAGCTAGGCCCCAAAGGGACGTATCGACTGTTGCTGGTCCAAGTAAAATCTTGAACCCATATGCTAGACCCCGACCCGACAATTGCTATCATTGTGGCTAACGGGGCCACCCATCAAATACTTATCCCCAACGAAAGGTGACAAACCTCACCATCAATGATGGTAGTGCTGATAACACCGATGAAGATCCAAATGTTGAAGAACAGGAGCATACCACTGAGGATGAGGCAGATGAATCAAGTTGGGTTCAGCGAGATCACGGTGAGTCACTCGTCGTGAGGCGGTTATTATATGCGTCAAGAAAAGAAGTGCATCTACAGAGGCATAACATCTTCCGCACTAGGTGTACAGTGAATCGAAAGATTTGTGACATGATTATTGATAGTGGCAGCAACGAGAACATCGTCTCCAAGGTCATGGTGGAGAAATTACAATTGAAAATGAATTGTCATCCCTCTTCATATACAATCGGTTGGATCAAGAAGGTCAACGAAATAAAGGTAACTGAATGGTGCACCATATCATTTTCAATTGATAAACATTATAAGGATGAAATAGTATGCGATGTGGTTAACATGGAAGCATGTCACATACTACTCGGTCGACCCTAGCAATCTGACCATGACGCCACTCATAAAGGGTGAGATAACATATATATCTTCGTCAAGGACGGCCGGAAGACCATATTGGCTCCTATGGATCCAAAGGGACCACTTGAAACTTTTAAAGTGGAGGGTCATTTTCTCTTAACCATACGGGACTTCGTGGAAGAATTCAAAAAAACAGGACAGGTATATGCATTAATTGTAAAAGGAGAAGAACTCGAGCCTACCATCATTCCTGAAAGACTAAGGCCCTTGCTACATGAATTCAAAGAAATTTAGCCCAATGACCTTCCAGATGGGTTACCCCCCATGCGGGATATCTAACACCATATCGACTTTGTCCCTAGGTCCAGTCTACCCAATCGGCCTCATTATCGACTGAGTCCGAATGAGTGCGAGATTCTTCATGGATAAGTAGAGGAGTTGATCCGTAAGGGTCTTATTCGAGAAAGCATGAGTTCATGTGTTGTACCAGCTTTATTAACTCCAAAGAAAGATGGGAGTTGGCGCATATGTGTCGACAGACGAGCCATCAACAAAATCACCATAAAATACAGGTTTCCTATACCACAGTTGGACGATATGCTGGACATACTAGAGGGTACCAAAATATTCTCTAAATTGGATCTAAGGAGCGGCTACCATCAGATTCAAATACGGCCAGGTGATGAGTGGAAAATGACCTTTAAGACCAAGGAAGGGTTGTACGAATGGATGGTCATGCCCTTCGGTCTTTCGAATGCGCCTAGCACATTAATGAGATTGATGAACCAAGTTCTGAAACTTTTCATTGGGCGGTTCATTATGGTTTATTTCAATGATATTTTGATATACAGTCAAGATGAAATTATCCATATGGAACATCGTAAGAAGGTCCTTCAGATGCTTACTGAAAATAAAGTGTATCTCAATTTAAAGAAGTGCAGCTTCATGACTAATAGCCTATTATTTCTGAATTTTGTCGTAACATCCACAGGCATTCGGGTGGATGAGGAAAAGGTGAAGGCAATCAAAGAATGACCGGTTCCCATAAATATTCACGAAGTGCGAAGTTTTCATGGACTGGCGACATTCTATCGTCGGTTTGTGAGAAATTTCAATACTATTGTGTCATCAATCACAGATTGCATGAAGAAATGACAGTTTCAGTGGACTGACGAAGCCGACAGGAGCTTTACCGAAATCAAGCGCAAATTATCTACGACCCCGGCTTTTGTACTTTCCAACTTCGATAAACTGTTTGAAGTCAAATGTGATGCCTCATATGTCGGAATTGGGAGAGTTTTGTCTCAAGAAGGTAGGTCGATAGCCTTCTACAGTGAGAAACTTAGCGATGCACGCAAGAAGTGGTCTACATATGAGATTGAGTTATACGCAGTGGTCTAGGCACTGCGACACTGGCGACATTATATGATTCAAAGGGAATTCATACTTTACACGGACAATCAAGCTCTCAAATTCATTAATAGTCAAGCTAACATTAACCGTGTACATGCTAGATGGATCTCATTTTTACAGGAATTCACGTTCATGTTAAAACATAAATCAGGACAACAGAACAAGGTAGCCGATGCACTGAGTCACCGTGCGACTTTGCTAGTCATTATGAGCAATGAAGTTGTCGGGTACGAGCACCTCAAAGACATATATGCCAATGACGACGACTTCAAGGACGCGTGGGTTAGATGCCAATTATGTCACTTCAGCGACTTACATATGCAAGATGGGTTCCTTTTCAAGGAAAATTGATTGTGCATCCCCAACAGTTCTCTAAGGGAACAGATAATCCAAGAGCTACATGGAGGTGGACTTAGTGGACACCTTGGGCGAGACAAGACGCGAGCTCTTGTGGAAGAACGGTATTACTGGCTGCAATTGGTACGTGATGTGGGAAAGGTAGTCCAACGTTGTTATATTTGTCAGATCTCCAAGGGACAATCTCATAATACGGGCCTCTATACCCCGTTGCCCGTGCCTGATGGCCCTTAGGAGGATTTATCTATGGACTTCGTGCTCGGTCTCCCACGAACACAACGCGGCATGGATTCGGTGTTCTTGGTAGTAGATCGTTTCTCCAATATAGCGCATTTTATTCCATGCAAGAAGACTCTCGATGCAACACACGTGGCGAATTCATTCTTCAAAGAAATAGTGCGGCTACTCGGGGTTTCCAAGACTATTATTTCTAACCGTGACACAAAATTCATAAGCCACTTTTGGCGGACTTTATGGACTCGATTCGATACACGACTTCAGTTCAGCGGCGCCTACCACCCACAGACTGACGGTCAAACTGAGGTTGTGAATCGCACGTTGGGAAACCTCATTCGATGTATTTCAGGAGAAATATCGAAGCAGTGAGATTTAGCCTTGTCTCAAGCAGAGTTTTCATTCAACAATATGGTGAACCGCTTAGCAGAAAAATCCCCGTTCCAGGTTATTTACGGACAAGTACCTCGTCACACACTAGACCTGGTCCCTCTGCCCAACTCCCAGACATGAGCATGACAGCAGAACATATGACAAACAGGATCATGGGTATTCATTCGGAGGTGTAGACCAAGCTACATGGCTCGAATGAAAAGTACAAGGAGCAAGCGGACAAGCATCTGCGACAAAAGGTGTTCGAGGTGGGCGACCAGGTAATGGTCCATCTGTGAAAAAAAAGATTTTCGACCGGCACATACAATAAGTTGAAGAATAAAAAGATTAGACCGGTACCAATCATTCGAAACATCAATGACAACGCTTATATTGTTGATCTTCCCGATGACATGGCGATCTCACGGACTTTCAATGTCGCAGACCTGACCGAGTATCATGAACCAGAGCAGGAGGAGAACTCAAGGACAAGTTCTTTTCAAGTGGAGGGGACTGATGTAGAGCAGGTCGCGAATAATTTCATGGCCAAGATGGATCAAAAAAGGCACGGTCGACGACAGAAGTGATTTGGACCATCAAACCTTAGATCGGGCGTATCTCACAATCCAAAATGAGTTATCTAACGTAAAATATATGATTTTGGGGTAGAACGAGCTACTTTAGCCAACCAACCCTGCTATGCTGGGTTGCACAGACTGGATTTGCAAGAAACCCCCTGATCGACGGTCATTTCCCTATTTTATTTTCATTTTTACTATAAATAGTAAGTTTTAGTTTTATTATAACTCTTCATCCATTGGGCTTTAGGAGTTGTGTCCAACATGAAAAGTGCTTAGGATAATTAGGAGAACGGTTTGGTGAAGCCAAATAGGACACTTACTATTTTTGGCCGAAAATCTTGTGCACTAGTAGACATCACGACCGTCTATAAATAGTAAGTTTACTATTTATAGTAAGTTGTGAATTCTAGGAGTTTTAGTTGTAGTTTGATTTTGATTTCTTTACTATTGCTTGGTACCCTTATTTAAAGGGTTGTGAACACATTTTTATTCATTCATCAATTAATTTTGAATTTATTAGAAATTCTTTCTATTTTCTGCTTTCTTTCCTCGTGGATTCGAGGAGTCTCTGTGAGGAGTCTAGAGAAGTTCCGTGGATTCGGAATATTTATCATCTTGAGGAAGATGGTGCTCGACCTCATGTCCTTCCCTGCGTCATCAACTTGATCAAAGCCTTCTCTGGCCCTATGAAGTTTTCAACAGGAGCATAAATTCCTATTGGCTTCAATGGTGTCGTCGACTTTAGCTTTGGATCTACATTGTTTTTGGATTAATATCCTAGAATGATCTGAAAAATTGGATGGACAGTGTGGATCTAAGAAATATGTCATCATGGGGCCCATGAAAATCTCGTACCTAAAGAAATTTGGTTGCCTTTATGTAGTGCATGGGAGATGACTAGGTGAGACCCAGCCTTACCTAAGATGGCGTGGGCCTTACCGAGGTGCCCACCTTTTGAGGTGTGTATTCTCTATCCACCCCTTCCATCTATTTTTCATATCATACTGGGGCATTATCCAAAAAAAAAAAAAAAAATGAAGCAGATCCAATTATCAAGTGGACCATATAATAGTTAATAGTGGTGATTGACCATTAATGGGCTACAAAAGTATTAGATCAAGCTGATATTTGTTTTTTCTCTTCATCCAGGATTATGTGAACTTATCAAAAAATTGGATGACACAAATAAAAACTACCGATGCATTAAGGTGATCCCAAAGAAGTTTTAAAGAGCAGAGTGTTCAATCACCATCATTTTTTAGAGTATGATCCACCTGATAACTGGATCTTCTTAATTTTATGGATACATAATACACACATCAAGGTGGGCCCCATGGTAAGGGCTGCACCATCTTAGGTCACTGTGAGTCTCACCTAATCATCTCCCATCAGCACATAATGAAGTGTTGACATATGAAACTTTTGTAGGCCCCATCATGACATATGTATCATATCGAAATCATCCATCCATTTTTCCATACCATGGTATGAAATGAGAAAAAAAAAAAGAGGTATATCAAAGGCTCAAGTGGGTCACACTATAGAAACAGTGGGAATTGCACACATTTTTTTGAAAACTTCTTTGGGCCACAAAAGCTGATATTTTTGTTTCTCTTCATCCAAGTCTTTGTGTCCTTATGAAGACGTTAAATGACAAATAAACCTTGCAGTGGACCCTAGGAAGGTTTCAACTATGGTTGTTCAATCCCCAATACTTTCGGTTGTGTGGTCCACTTGAGCTTTAGATGTGGCTCATTTTTGGGCTCATGCTCTAGAATGATCTTTAAAAATTGATGGACGGTATGGATCTAAAACATAAATCATTTTGGGACCAAAGAAGTTTCATACATCAAAAGTCATGTTGTGTAGCACCCAATCTATTTGGGAGAGAGAAATCCAGTGTACTTTGTTAATGGTGGGTGTTCAATCACTATTTTGTCATTTGGTGTGGTCCACCATAGACTTGGATTTATCTCAATTTTTGGATCATTCCTAAAAATGATGTCATAAAGTGATTGGACTAAGTGGATAAAACATATACATCGAGGTAGAGCTCATGTAGCTTTTCCAGCATTGATGTTCACTCCCCAAGTGCAGGGTTATAGCTATCCCACGGGACGAATGGTCGGTTCAGATCAGTGATTTGGATGAGTAGTGGGCCCCACTAAGAGGGACCGGCGGACGCTGGTGCAAAAAAGAGTCGGGTAAGCCGACTTTGAACGAGACTCCTGGTCCGGTGCGCTGCAAGTGCACGTGCACTATTTGCACCTCCAACCCCATGTGGGATCCATCATGACGTATATATGAAATCTGCTCCATCCATCCATTCTGTCATATCATTTAACCTGTAGGTACCAAAAATGAAGCACATCCAATCAGCAGGTAGGCCCAAAATCATGATTCTGAGGGATGATCTGTCCGTTAAGCTACTTCCACTAGGATCCAATGGCTAAAATTCGAGGTGTATGGTTAATTTATGATCTTCAGGCCCTGTATAAAGTTTTGAGCTAAACAGATAGTGGAAACCCTATGATCTTGCATTTTGGACGTCTTTTAGGCCATTTGAGCCTCAGTTTCTTGGATTTTTGACTTGTAAATCCGTGAATCTTGGTCCTCTGGGGTCCATCCCTTGCCTTGGTACCTTCAGATCGTTAAATCCATGCTTTTAGCACCCTTTTCAGTCCATGCTCATAAAATCACCTTGTAACATAAACATGATAAAAACAGCCGTTAGACAGCATTATGTTCATAAATTCAGGTAATAACTAGGGTCTGATATGCAATATTTAATCCTCAACACAATCCCTAACTAGCATTTTACTAGTCCCGAGAAAAATATGCAAAAAATAAGTTGAGAATTATATGACAATGTTTATGAACCCGAGTGATTTTTGAAAATTAAACCAGATGCTAGAATTTTAAGATTCATGAATGTTGGGTATTACTCTCTCCTGGATTCAAGCGCTCGGTAGACTCATAGTCAAGTTCACAGTATCAATCGATCAATTAGAACAACTTTAAACATTGAGATCCATGGTTGTATAGTGTAATCTCAGCTTATCATCATTAAAATTCACTTCTCTATTTCAGGATATCATTGGTAATCAACAAAAAATTCATAATAACCAAAACTTACCTCAAAGATCATCCTTTCATTCTTTCAACTTTTGGTTTTAAAAATAACATCAAGAAGATGAATCAAATCCTCACCTACAGGGAGGAAACCCATGGTGAGGACTGTACACCCACCCCTTTTCACATATCATTCATGGGGAATTAAATCTACACCTATAGGGAGCAAACCTATGGTGCTCTCCCTTTTTTTTTTCTTTTTTTTTTCATATCGATTCTGTAAGGCAAATGTTCTAGGCTAGTTCCTTTCTTGCTTAATGATTACCAAATTAACCCTTCAATATCAAACTGAAATCTTAATGTGGAAGCGAGATGTGGCATGTGAAATCATGACTCAATCAATGTTTATAACTTCTAATCATGAATTAACAATTCAGACTTAACTGTAAAATCTACTAAATAACTGAATTCAAGAGTCATACATTACCAACATCACGTAAATTAAAAATATAAATTAAGGATATCCGTCAAAATCACCTTGAATTCACAAGAAATCACGAAAAATTTTAAAAATTTTCATAATTTTTGCTCAAGGCTAAGAAAACACTGATTAAGTAACCTAATCTCCCACCCCCAACTAAAAATCTACATTGTCCTTAATGTAAAAGATATAACATGCAATGCACATGGGACAACGAAAGTAAATGAGAAGTGATGGGAGGATAGTACCTGAATAACAAATCGAGAGAGATTTTTCAAGAGATCGCTGGGAGAGAGCAGGTTAGTACGAGAGAGAAATCAACAAAAATAACAAAAATAAAATTCTACCTATACCACTTTCACAGGTATGCTAGATTGCATTTAGCATATGCAACAAGCCTTTAAACCCCTAGGTTACCCCTAGTAGACGAGTTATAGTCTCGTGAGGATTTGCAGTAATGTTACCCATAAACATTGAATTAACTAACTAAAAAAATGAAATGAAATAAAAAGCTGGGTTGCCTCCCAAGAGCGTTAAGTTTACTATCTTCAGCCAGAAAAAATAAATCACTACCCTAGTCCTATGAAAGCGATAAACCTACCTATACCTCCATCAAACTAGGAGATCAGTCTTGGTAAATAGGAGCAATCAGAGGCATGGACATGTCCTCTGAATCAAATTTCTCAACAAATGGTTTTAATCGATGTCCATTTACTTTAAACTCCTTACCATTGTCTGGATCTTTTATCTCAATGGCCCCATGAGGATGAGCAGTAACCACAATGTAAGGGTCGGTCCAACGAGATCGAAGCTTACCTGGAAAGAGATGTAGTCGATAATCATACAAAAGGATTTTCTGACCTGACGTGGATGATTTTCATAGAATATGTTGATCATGAAACTCCTTCATCCTATCCTTGTAAATTCTCGAGTTCTCATACGCATCGTTTCGAATTTCTTCAAGTTCATTTAATTGAAGTTTGCATAGCGAGCCAGCGTTGTCCAGATTAAAATTTAAATTTTTGATCACCCAGTACCCTTTATGTTCCAACTCCACATGCAAGTGACATGCCTTCCCATAGATAAGTCTAAAGGGAGATGTTTCAATAGGGGTTTTAAAAGAAGTACGATACACCCATAAGGCATCGGTTAATCGGATTGACCAATCCTTACGGTTAGGGTTAACCGTTTTCTCCAAGATATGTTTGATCTCCCTATTGGAAATATCAACTTACCCACTTGTCTGTGGATAGTATGGGGTGCTCACCTTATGAGAGATATCGTATTTCTTCATTAAACTCTCAAATGGTCTATTACAAAAGTGTGAGCCCCCGTCACTAATGATGGCTCGAGGCGTTCTGAACCGCGACTGAATGTTTTCTTTTAAAAAATTTAATGACCGTACAATGGTCATTGTTGCGGCATAGAATTGCTTCGACCCATTTAGTGACATAATCTACAGTGAGCAAAATATATAAATTTTCAAAGGATTGGGGGAAAGGTCTCATGAAATCAATGCCCCAGCAATCAAATGCTTCTATAATAAGGATGGAATTCAAGGGCATCATATTTCGACGGGACAATGCTCTCAATTTTTTACAACGCTCACAAGCCTTGTAAAACTCATGAGTGTCCCTGAACATGGTAGGCCAATAAAATCCACACTGTAGAATTTTGGTGGTGGTCTTTTTAGCAGAAAAGTGACCACCATAGGCATGTGAGTGACAGAAGGAGATGACACTCTGATGCTCATCATTTGGCACACATCTCCTTAAGATTTGGTCTGGGCAATATTTAAACAAATATGGATCATCCCAGAAAAAGTTGCGCACCTTGGTAAAGAATTTCTTCTTATCTTGTGCAGTCCACTGCGTCGGTATGGAACCTGTAGTAAGATAATTAGCAATATCAGTAAACCAAGGTGAATGAGAGACTCTAAATAATTGTTCATCAGGGAACATGTCATTAATATGGGTCGTCTCAAGGGAATCAGAGGTATTAAGGGGAGAGAGATGATCGGCCACTACGTTCTCTACTCCCTTTTTATCTTTAATTTTCAAATCGAATTCTTGGAGTAAAAGGATTCATCGTATCAGGTGGGGCTTAGAATCATTCTTAGAAAGAAGATACTTAAGTGCCGCGTGATCTGTGTAGATGATGATCTTATATCCGATCAGGTAGGACCTAAATTTGTCCAAAGCGAACATTACGGCTAAGAGTTCCTTTTCAGTAGTCGAGTAGTTCACTTGGGAAGGATTTAGAGTCCTACTTGTGTAATGAATGACATAAGGCCGCTTATCTTTTCTCTAACCTAGAACCGCTCCAAGAGCATAATCAGAAGCATCGCACATAAGTTTAAAAGGAAGACTCCAGTCGGGTGGCTACATGATAGGTGCAGTGGTTAACATGTCTTTAAGCTCAGTGAAAGCTTCTTGGCATTGCTCAGTCCACTCATATGGTGCATCCTTTTAAAGAAGATTACATAAATGACGAGAGAGGAGAATAAAGTCCTTTATGACTCGTCTGTAAAATCCTGCGTGTCCTAAAAAGGATCGCACGTCTCTAATGTTCTTGGGTGGAGGTAGGTTAGAGATAAGATCAATTGTTGTCTTATCTACCTCAATTCCTTTGGATGAGATGATATGCCCAAGGATAATTTCTTTTTGAATCATAAAATGGTACTTCTCCCAATTAAGTACCAAATTTTTTTCTTCACATCTTTTCAGCACACATTTAAGACTCTTTAAGCACTCGCTGAAAGATGAACCGAAAACAGAGAAATCATCCATGAAGACCTTTAGATATTTTCCCACCATGTTAGAAAAGATACTCATCATGCATCGCTGAAAGGTGGCAGGGGCATTTCATAACCCGAATGGCATCCTTCTGTAAGCAAAGGTGTCATAGGGACATGTAAATGTAGTTTTTTCCTGGTCCTCAGGGGCGATTTCAATCTGATTATAACCCGAATACCCGTCAAGAAAATAATAATAGGAATGACCAGCTAGCCTTTCCAAGATTTGATCAATAAAGGGCAAAGGAAAGTGGTCTTTCCTTGTGACGGTATTCAGCTTTCTGTAGTCAATGCACATTCTCCAACCAATAGTAACTCTGGTCGGCACGAGTTCATTATTGACATTGGCTACGATGGTGATCCCGGACTTCTTAGGAACCACCTGAGTTGGACTCACCCATTGACTATTGGATATGGGTTATATGATGCCCACATCCAATAGTTTGAGAACCTCGGCCTTAACCACTTCCTTCATGTTTAGATTTAGTCTACATTGTGATTGTCGAACAGCCTTTGCATTATTCTTAAAATATATGCGGTGAGTACAAATCGATGGGTCGATTCCCTTGAGGTCCGCTATTGTCCATCCAAGAGCTCCCTTATGCTCAATGAGAGTAGATATGAGCATACTCTCCTGTTCTGTCTCCAGGTGGGCAGAGATCACCATCGGGTATGTCTCATCTTGACCTAAGTAGATATATTTTAAATTAAAGGGCAAAGGTTTTAAGTCAAGTTTCGGTGGCTTGAGGTTAGACGGTAGAGGCACTACATCGGTTTGGGGCAACTCTTAAAATTGTGGCCTCCACCAGTTAACTTCAAGTACTAGTGCAGTATCAAGTATGACACACGTCTCCCTAATTATATCATCATCAAGATCATGGAAACGAGCCAGGAACGTCTCTAGAGGATCAGAGGATAATGTGAGAGGCTTTCTATCTTCCACAAAAGAATTAATCATGTTAATATCGTGGAAATCGTCATCATCCTATGAGTTGCTGCCGTTATTAAAAAAGATATTCGATTCCAATGTCAAATTTTCAAAAGACATAGTCATGACATCATTCTTGCAATTGATAATTGCATTTGAAGTGGACAGGAATGGGGGACCAAGAATGACGGGAATCTGAGTGCTTGTGTCATTGATGGGTTCGGTGTCCAAGATGATAAAATCTTCAGGGTAGTAAAATCTATCAACCTGGACCAACACATCCTCGATTATCCCTCTTGGTACACGAATAGAGTGGTCAGCAAGTTGTAGAATGATCCAGGTGGGTTTTAATTCACTCAAACCTAACTGTTGGTATACCGAGTAGGGAATCAGATTGACGCTCGCTCCTAAGTCAAGAAGTGAGTGATCAATTCGATAGTTCCCGATTACACATGATATGGTTGGGCAACCGGGATCTTTGAATTTTTACGGCACATCTTGTTTTAGGATGATACTCACTTTCTCAGTTAAGAAAATCTTCTTTTGAACACTTTGTCGTCGTTTAGTCGTGCATAAGTCATTTAAGAATTTGGCACATAAAGGTATCTATTTTACAACATCAAGTAGAGAAATGTTAACTTTCACTTGTTTCAATACCTCTAGGATATCCTGAGAGTGAAAGAGACGTTTTGGTGCAACCAACCGTTGGGGGAACGGAGCAACTGGCTTCTCTAGAAGTTCTGGTTCAAATTTTTGTGGGGCATCACTAGATCCATTATTGTTGTCCTCTTCTGGTTCTTGAGGCTTTTCGGGCCTAACCGGAAGGGTTTTATCAATAACCTTCCTACTTCTAAGAGTGGTGATGGATTTAGCGTGCCCCATTTGATTTGAAGAGTTGGGATCACCTATCTCGTATTACGGTTTAGGATTGGGGATTGGTTGTAACACCCTGAAAATCGGGAGGTCGTGTATAAACCCGACTCCTGAGTTCCAGATCATCACTTATGCAACAAATATGATTATGATTCAATGTCGACTGAGTTAGAGCATTCACATGAGTAAGATTATACCAAAACTGCAATTCATACTCCAGATCCAGCGATAAAATGCAAGCGGAAGACTGAAAGATATATATATCACTGTAAGAAAACAAAATAATCTCTGACTGTCTCCAAAGTATGAATACATCGCTAAGTCTCATGTACAAATCACAACCCAAAAGTAAATGTCAAAAATAGTCTCACTAAGAAGTCCCGTCGATCCAGGCCACCTATACAAAGCCGCCTGAGAACTGCATGTACGAGAACTCGTCCTGGTCCTCGTCGTAGTCTGGCTCTACATCCTGAATCACCTCGTCACCTGCATCTAAGACAGGGTCTGGTGGTGTTGCAAACATCATCCCGTAACGTGGGAGTGAGTGATAAACTCAGTGGAATAATAGAGCAAAGATTAGCATGTTATCAAATCAATCACGCAATAATAGTAAAGCAATAAATCAAACATTCCTAGATACTATTGTTAATGTATGTATGAAATGACATGATGGATGCCCTCACTGACATACTCCCTCATACGGTACTATCTTACGCCCGCGGCATACTTACATTCCTCAGTGCTCCACATCTTCCAGGCACATGCAATGCGATATGGATAATGATTACCGAGTTGTTATTAGTCATTTCATTCAGCAGTATTGGAAAACTAAGGTACTTCCCTTATATCAATCCCAACACAGATCCTGTCTAGGGTCGTCACTCCTAGTAATCTCAAACAGTGTTATATTTGTAGGTCGCTGCAAGGGCTGCCAGGGCTGTTGCTAGCACTCGTTGCACCGCTCCCCCATCACCTTATCAATACAGGCCTAATGTTCTCTTATGGCTATGGAAGGGTCGTCGCCTCCCGTAGACTCAGAAAATGCTCGCGGTCACTACAAAGGGCTCGTCACCTAATCAGTGTAGGCCGACGGCAAGAATATAGTGTCTCATACCACCATAATTTGCTCACGAGTCATAGGTGCTCACTGGTCACTACGGGAAGGTTTGTGGCCCCGGCGTAGGCCGACAACTCGACCACGGTGTCCCATACCACCATGCCCGGCTCATGAGTCTTTATGGATCAAGGTATCATGGTTAACAGGGTTTTCAATGGTAAGTTCAGTACCCTAGGTTCAACCAGTTATGACTCATACAGGGTGAACATACAATGGTCAGTCGGGTTACTTGACGGGCTCGACTAGTACGAGTGCATATCAAGCTGAGCGACATGAAGTGCATAAAACACTTCGTGTGGCCTAACCACTGCCGCCAACTCAAAACACGACTCGCGTTCATCGACGCGTCATTCGTGGTAAATAGAAGCCAACCACGAATTCAATCCATTACCGACTGCCTGGACTAACTTTTAGCCACAAACACTTGAATATCAACATCAGTAGTCATATGAGAGTAACAGAAATAAAATACAACAATGTAAGCATGTTGACACATGTTATAACATACAACTTAAGCAAATCATCCAACACATGCATTTCATGTATATAATGAAATCAATATATATAGCCAACATGATGGAAATCATTTACATCAGCATATTACTTGAGAATTCAATCTCAAAACTCATTCACAACACCATCTACTCAATACATACTAATACAAACATTTATACAAACACTTAGCCTACACACTTTAGTCTACATAGCGTATGTCGACTCAAAGTGAGCATTTGGGCGAATCTCTTCGCCAAACAGATCATGCACGCATTCCTAATATCCTAACATAATAAATAACCATGGAAAACATTTCAGCAAAATGTGGATGTAAACAGCATTTCCTATAAATGACTAAAATGCCCTAAATCTCATATTTTCCATACGTTTACGAAATGAAAAACGAACAGTATGTTCTACATGTCAAACGGCATTGCCGTCGATAATCTACTATTAAACGACATTGAAAGCTTTGAAATCAGTCAATCAAAGTGTCTAAAATTCGCACCTTTTGCCCTAGTCGTGTATCGTTTCGAACGGAACGTATACGCTTCGTCAGCGCCATAAAGGTGACCTAATACACAAGTTACATAAGCTACATCGCTATTCAAATCGCAAGAAACCCAAAACAAGACGTAGTTAGGGTTTTTCTTACCTAAAAGTGCGTTAGAATCATCGGGAAAGTGATTTGAATGCCAGGATTTAGCACGTGTAACAGTCGTAGCAAGTGGCAGGAAAAACTCTCCCACACTCTCTCACAATCTCACTTTCTATCTCTTTCAATCTTGGGTTTCTAGCAAATTCGGATGAGAGAGATATGTGAGGGTTTAAGGCCCTTATATAGGCTAAAACCTCACCTTTTTAGACTTATGAACAAAGTATACTTGGGTTATAACCAAATTGGGCCTGTTTCGATCCAAAAGAGCGTTTCGGGAGGTCCCCCGGCCGAACGCGATCGGACTTAAGCTCATAGTCACTGGATGTTGCTCACACCAAGTTTTCAGTCCGGTAGAGTTCCCAGATCACACGTGGCGGTCCAGTTTCAGTTCAGTGGTCATCGTACCTAAATCAGGTCTACAAGTCTCATGATATGAAAGAGAAATTTTTCCTGACCCGAGGGTGAAATTTGGCTGAATTCTGACGGTCAGAACGCTTAATAATAACGCGCAAAGACTCGTGCCAGATTTGAATTAAAATTTCAAATCTTAACCCATTTCTCACTCTCTTCACTCCAGGCTCAATGAAATAGCCTCTGAACGTCAGTTGGGCTTGATTTTCGAAATGATTGTCAAGTCCAGCTAAGCAGTCATAATGGTCTAAGATTGTAGGTATCGGACCAATACGAAGTTTCAAAAGGTTCTTGAGAGCAAACGGGTTTAGAGTTTGATTCTAGGTTTCAGGGCATTATAGCGCCATTGATTCTACAAGTTTTGGGTCTTGCAGAACGTATTTAAAGTGTTCAGGGACAATTTCACAGCTACTCTAGCGTAGCGTTAGCTAACTTATGCTTAATTTCTAAAGAAATTAATCCTATGTGATTTCTGGTCGAGTTGGTACTCGAGTCCCTGTACGAATTTTTTCGAGACGTTACATTGGTTGTGCAGGAAGCATCCCCTTTTCTATAGCCGTCATACGTGAATCTATCTTTTGTATAGAATTTCGCATTATCTGCGTCAACTCTTGCACAGAATTTTGAACCGGTTCTTCTATAGGTCTCCCTTGATTTGAATTTTGATTGAAGAAACCTTGAGGGGTAGCATTTTGTCTATTCCTCCAACTAAAATTGGGATAATTTTTCTAGCCAGGATTGTACGTATTAGAGGTTGATCCATTGAAAAGTCTTTGATAGTTATTTACGGCATTAGATTGTTCATTCAATACTTCTCAAAAGGCAGGTATTGTAGGACAATTTTCAGTAGTATGAATGTTGCAATCACAGATGCCACAAGCACTTTCATTAACCTTATCCTTCTTTCATTCCATGGCCTTAAATTTCCTTATGAGCGTAAACACTTTATACTTAAGGTCATCTTCTTCTTTCAAGAGATATACTCCACCTTTCTCCTTAGATTGAGTCGGTCTAGACATGGTGTTTGAACTTGGGTAATAATCCCATGATTGAGTCTTTTCAGCAAGACTATCGAGGTAATCCCATATTGATGAATTCTCCATTACACATTGTCTCGACCATTTGGCGCATAGAAGATGTTAGTCCATCGTAAAAAAAATTTGTAATGTGTCACATTTCAAAGCCGTGTTATGGGCATAAACTGACCAAATCCTTAAACCTTTCCCAACATTGGAAGAATGTTTCATCTTCCTTTTGGGCAAGGTTCATGATTACTCGCCTGAGGGTAATTGTCTTATGATGTAGAAAAAATTTCTTTATAAATTCCCTCTGCATATCATTCCGTGTGCCAATGGATCTAGGATGTAGTGAATGTAACCACGTATTGGCCTTTTCTTTCAAGAAAAATGGAAAGAGTTTCAGCCTAATTGTATCCACAGATACATTAGGAAAGTATAAAGTAGTTATGATTTCATCGAACTCTTTCAAATACAAGTATGGTTCTTCAGACTCAAGGCCATGAAACTTAGGAAGGAGTTGGATAACCCCTGGCTTGATGTCCATATGTCCTATATTCTCAGGAAAAATCATGCATGAGGGTGTACTCACCCCCGCCGGTTGTAAATAATCTAGTAAAGTACGAGGCGGGGGTGCTTAATGTACCTCATTCTTAGCTTGTACTTCCTCTACCCTAGGTTGAGGTAGTGCTTGAGGTTGATTTTCAGCCATAATCTCAACTAACTCAGGGGAATTCAAGTGGTGTCTAGTCCTGCGATGGACAGTCAGCCCCTCAATTAATCCTCCTTCAGTTACGAGACGTCGAGTGTTGTTGCGTGCCCACTTGGGCATAAAACACACTCAGCCCTCAATTTAAATTCTAACCTAGACCTAAGAAAGGAAATAGAAATCTAGAAGGAAAGAGAGGGTATGGAGAGAAGTTACCAACTTGGAGTCCCTAAGCTGAAAAACTGCAAAACAAAATAAAATAAGTTAGCTTCTAAAAAATAGAAAATTTTCCAAAAAGAAAATAGAAAGTCTCAGATTAGAAAGATCCTAAAAAAGAAAGTAGAATAAGAAAGATCTTACCGATTAGAAGTTTCTATCTAAAAAAACAGCAAGGTTAGTTCCTAAATAAAAAGTCTAATCGAAAAATTCTAAAAATAGTAAACAAAGTTAGGATTCTAAAAGAATTAGAAACTAGCTAAAAAAAGAAAACAAATCGTAATATAGAAATAAAAGGAAAAAATTTAAGGAAGAAATTACCAGTTTAGAAGCTTATCTCAGAATCTTATAAAACAAAAAGACAGGTTAGTTTCTAAAAATCAGGAAAAATTAAAACCTAATCTTAAACTTATCCTAAAACTAGTTAATCTCAGAAAAACGTAGCCATCAGTCCCCGGTAATGGCGCCAAAAACTTGTTCACTCCCCAAGTGCAGGGTTATAGCTATCCCACGGGACGAATGGTTGGTTCAAATCGGTGATTTGAATGAGTAGTGGGCCCTACTAAGAGAGACCGGCGGACGCTGGTGCAAAAAAGAGTCCGGAAAGCCAACTTTGAACGAGACTCCTAGTCCGGTGCGCTACAAGTGCACGTGCACTATTTGCACGTCCAACCCCATGTGGGATCCATCATGATGTATATATGAAATCTGCTCTGTCCATCCATTCTGTCATATCATTTAACCCGTAAGTACCGAAAATGAAGCACATACAATCAGCAGGTGGGCCCAGAATCATGATTCTAAGGGATGATCTGTCCGTTAAGCCACTTTCACTAGGATCTAATGGCTGAAATTTGACGTGTACGGTTAATTTATGATCTTCAGGCCCTGTATAAAGTTTCGAGCTGAACAAATAGTGGAAACCCTATGATCTTGCATTTCAGATGTCTTTCGGGCCACTTGAGCTTCAGTTTCTTGGATTTCTAACTTGTAAATCTATCAATCTTGGTCGCCTGGGGTCCATCCCTTGCCTTGGTACCTTCAGATCGTTAAATCCATGCTTTTAGCACCTTTTTCAGTCCATGCTCATAAAATCACCTTGTAACATAAACATGATAAAAACGGCCGTTAGACAGTATTATGTTCATAAATCCAGGTAATAACTAGGGTCTGATATGCAATATTTGACCCTCAACAATTGACCTATTGAATCCAAGCTAGCTTGAAGGAATAGTTTCGTTTGGATTTTTTGTGGCGCCTACCTAAATGTATGTGTTGTATGTCCGCGCTGCCCATCCATTTTTCTAAATCATTTTAGGACATGGGCCTAAAAATGAAGCGATTCCAAATCTCAAGTAGGCATACAACAAGAAATAATGATCATTGAACAACCACCACTACATCTTTCCTAGGGTCTACCATTATGTTTATTCACTATCAAAATTGCTCATAATATCACACAGACGTGGATAAAGGTGATTGACCATGAAATACTCTGTGTGGGCCATAAACGTTTTGGATCAAGTTGATATTGACGCTATGATGATTTCAATGGCGATCATTCAATGATTAATGTTTCATGTGGTATGGCCCACCTAATATTTGGATCTACTTCATTTTTTTGGCCTATGCCATAAAAAAAGCTAGAAAAATGGATGGGCGATATGGATATGCATCACATACATTGAGGCAGGCCCCACCATAGGAAAATAGTATTAATAGGAAACTTCTGTCATCTAACAAGTTTGGATCCCGTGTTGTGGTAGGAGGTTTGGATCATCCTTATTTTAGTCTCATAAAATTAGCTGAAATTTTTTATGGCTAGCTGGATAAAACACATATATCATGGTGTAAAATTAGCTGAAAATTTTGATGGGTAGCTGGATAAAACACATATATCATGGTGGGGTCCACAGAGCTTTAACACCAACTATGTGGCTGGTGTTGAGGTCACCAGCCAATTCGAATCCCGTTGTAGCATATTGAGTAAACTTTGTGAGGTCACTGTCATACATATGTATTATCCACGCAGTCCTATTTTTACATATCATTTTAGGACATGATCCAAAATTAAATCATATCCAAAGCTCAAGTGGACCAAACCACATGAAATAGTATGCATTAATAGATGTATTATATATTATCCATATCATCATGTATATGTATTATCCACGTCGTCCATCCATTTTTACGTATCTTTTTGGGACATGATTCCAAAGTTGAATCATATCCAAATCTCAAGTGGATCACACCATAGAAAACAGTGTGCATACAACCTATAAGCCGAATCAAGCCAAATCAAACCAAGCTGAATTAAGCCAAGCTTCAAGCGGAGCCAAATTGGTACTGCCCTAGTTGGAGCTGGTTTTTTTTTTTTTTTTTAAATGAGATTGCTTCAGAGGCTTCGTTTGGTTTGAACTTCTATTTGAAACAATCCAAGATGAACTTTTGAGTTGGCTTGATTTAGCGCTATTTGTGGTGGATTTTAGAATTCACCATTTGTACTATTGGCTATGGATGAGATAATATTGGGATTAATCCAAGGCTTCTTGTCATTTCAAAATGCAATTTGCATGGGACCAAATGCAATTCTATACCACCTAATACCATGTAGTTTGTGATGTAGAGTGGGTCGCGGACAGTTTCATGGCCAAGATGGATCAGAAAAGACCCAGTCGACAACAGAAGTGATCCGGACCGTCGGACCTTAGATCGGGCGTATCTCGCAATCTGGAATAAGTTATCTGACGTAAAATATATGATTTTGGGGTAGAACGAGCTAATTTAGCCAACCAACCCTGCTACGCCAGGTTACGCAGCTTGGATTTGCGAGAAACCCCCTGATCGACAGTCGTTTTCCTGTTTTATTTTCATTTTTACTATAAATAGTAAGTTTTAGTTTTATTATAACTCTTCATCCATTGGGCTTTAGGAGTTGTGTCCAACATGAAAAGTGCTTAGAATAATAGGAGAATGGTTTGGTGAAGCCAAATAGGACACTTACTATTTTTGGCCGAAAACCTTGTGCACTAGTAAACATCACGACCGTCTATAAATAGTAAGTTTACTATTTATAGTAAGTCGCAGATTCTAGGAGTTTTAGTTATAGTTTGAGTCTGATTTCTTTCCTATTGCTTGGTTCCCTTATTTAAAGGGATGTAAACTCATTTTTATTTATTCATTAATCAATTTTGAATTTTATTAAAATTTATTTCTATTCTCTTGTTTTCTTTTCTCGTGGATTCGAGAAGTCTCTGTGAGGAGTCCAGAGAAGCTCCGTGGATTCAGAGTAGTTATCCTTGAGGAAGATGGAGATCGACATCGTCACATTCATCCCTGCGTCAGTTTGGTATTAGAGCAAAGTTTTTCCTCGGGCCGATGGCAAACAGGGAAGGTATGAATCAAAATCCTGTGGACGGTGATCTAGGGATTCATTATCTTTTGGAAAGAATGAAAGCTTTCCATCGGGAGAGTCAGTTAACCATGCAAGGGCTGCAGGCAACCCTCAACCGTCTTACGGATGCGCTACTTCCGCCCCGAGCCTTAGGCGGTGCTCCACCACCCATGGTTGCTGTACGACGTGATCCCGATTATCACAGAGCACTACCAATGGCAAACCGTAGGGCTACATCAGATGATTCTAGTTCCAGCGACGAGGACATTAATGAGGATTTTGCCCGACGACCAATCCATGGAGGTGATCATCTATATCGTGCTGAAAGAGACTATCGAGGTAAGGCTAAACTTTCTAGTTTTAACGGTTTATTATGTATTGAAGATTTTCTCGATTAGCTAGTCGAAGTAGAGAGATATTTCGATTATATGGACGTGTCAGATCATAAAATGATAAAATTGGTAGCGTTTAAATTAAAATCTTGTGCTTCTGCATGGTGGGAACAATTACAACTCTCATGAGCCCACTAGAACAATGCACCCATCGCATCATAGCCTCGAATGAGACGTTTTCTTCGATCACGATTTCTCCCCAGTGATTATGAGCAGATATTATTTCATCAATACTAGAATTGCTGACAAGAAAATTAAACTATTATAGATTACACTAAAGAATTCCAGCGGTTGGCTACATGAAACGATTTGTCATAATCTGAGTCATAAAAGGTGGCACGATTTATAGGTGGGTTGCTACCGACAATTCAGGACCGAGTTCAGATGTACCCAGTCGGTACCATAGATAAAGCAGTTCAATTGGCGGAGAGGGTAGAAACACAACTTGCAAGAGCTTCTACTCGTCCCTATTCTTCAAATCGACCCCCCATGATGGGTCCCACATAGGATCCAGTGCCGGCTCGAGAAAAAGATCCGGTAGGAGAACGTCTTCAACCTCCTCCACCCACAAACCATGATATGGGGAGCGGATCATCCAGACCTCAACGGGTAGCACCCACGACAGTGGGCCCGAGTAGGATTTTAAATCCTTATGCTCGCCCAAGGTCGAACAATTGTTATCGTTGTGGCCAACCAGGCCACTTATCAAACACTTGTCCTCAACGTCCCGCAACACACTTGACTATAAATGAAGAAATAGCAGGTGGCGATGAATTGACGAGCAAGGATTGTGGCGAATCCCTATTTGTGAAGCGACTACTGTATAACCCACGAACGAAATTACACCCACAGCAACACAATATATTTCATACTCGGTGCACTGTCAACGGAAAGGTCTGTGATGTGATCATAGACAATGGTAGCAGGAAAAACATCGTTTTAAGGGTGATGGTGGAAAAGTTACAGCTATCAACGACGAGACATCCTTCCCCGTACTCAATTGGCTAGATAAAAAAGGTGAATGAGACCAAGGTAACTGAACAATGTACTATCTCGTTTTCAATTGGTAAATATTATAAAGATCAGATACTTTGTGATGTGGTCGATATGGAAGCTTACCATATGCTACTCAGTCGACCCTGATAGTCGGACCATGATGTGACCCATCGGAGATGAGATAACGTTTACATAGTCGTAAAGGATAGTCGAAAAATAATCTTTGCCCCTATGGTACCAGAGAACCACCCTAAAGCCTCTAAAGTGGAGGGGAGTTCCCCCTTGACCATTCAAGATTTTATGGAGGAATCTAAGGAAACCGAGGAGGTATACGCCGTAATGGTGAAGGGCGAGGAAAAGGAACCCTCAAACATCCCTCTAAGTTTAAGACTATTACTAAACGAATTTAAAGAAGTCTTGCCTGAAGATTTACATGATGGATTGCCCCCCATGAGGGACATCCAATATCAAATATACCTCGTCCCTGGGACTAGCCTGCCTAACCGCCCACATTATCAGATGAGTCCGAAGGAGTGCGAGATACTTCAGGGGCAAGTAAAGGAATTAATCCTTAAGGGTCTATTGAGAGAGAGCATGAGCCCATGTATTATACCAGCCTTATTAACGCCAAAAAAAGATGAAAGCTTGCGCATGTGTGTCGACAACCAAGCAATCAACAAAATTATCATCAAATATCGGTTCCCAATACCACGGTTGGATGACATGCTTGATATGCTGGGAGGGGCCAAGGTGTTCTCTAAACTTGATCTGAGGAACGGGTACTATCAGATTCGTTTCCGACCTAGTGATGAATGGAAAACGACATTCCAGACAAAGAAAGGGTTGTGTGAGTGGCTGGTCATGTCATTCGGTCTATCAAACGCACCAAGTACTTTTATGGGTTTGATGAATCAAGTTCTAAACCGTTCATTGGCCGATTTGTGGTAGTATATTTTGATGACATATTAATATATAACTAGGATGAGGCAGAGCACAAGAAAAATCTCAGGAAAGTGTTGCAGGTCTTACAAGATAATAAGTTGTACCTCAACTTGAAAAGTATAATTTTTTAACTAACAGCCTATTGTTTCTAGGATTTGTTGTGACGTCCACAGACATTCATGTGGATGATGAAAAGGTGCGAGCTATTAGGGTGTTGAGGCATAAAAAAATGGTGAAAGAATCAAGCAAGGAAAGGTCAAGAGACAAGAAGAACTTTTAGATAGAGATAGCTTTCATGGGAGTACGCAGATCCACACAATGGTTGCGTGGCTCCTCGCAGTCAATCACTGTTGCGCGGGTCCGCGCAAAAGAAATATCAGTTGCGCGGGACCTCGAAATGAATTGTATAAAGGACTTCGTTCAGAATGGACTAAAGTACTAAAAAAAAGTCTCACATCGCTAAGATCGAGATTTTCACACGTACGAAGGTCTATAAATACCCCTTCCCCTCATTCATTAAAGAGAATTGAAGATTTTCAAGAGAAGCGGAGCGGAGCAGAAGACAGAAGGTAGAAGAAAGCATCCTGTCAGTTGCGTAGGACCGCGCAATCGGTATCGGTTGAGCGGGTTCGAGCAACCAGGTTGCCCTACAGTCTGTGAAGTCCAAAAGCCATCATGCTGCCAAAGTTCATGGGTTAGGCCTCCTTTCTCCGGGCATTCTCCTCTTCATGGGTTCAAAGGAGAAAGATCAGTCGATCTAATCGGCATTCCTCCTAAGTCCCAGAGGATGGTTGAAACCGGCGATGTTATGCTGTTGAAATCTTTATTTCATTAAAGACCCGTCGATCGAGTTGGAATTTCTCCTAACTCTTAGGAGATGATCGAATCAGGCACTGGAAGGCTGTCGAAATAAACTTTTGACGCTCAAAACACAAGTCCTTTATTTCTAAATGATCTATCTTAGAATCAAGGGATGTAAAGAGGATGTAAATGAACTCAGTATCAATAAAGGTGATGAATGTTCCCAGTACTCTCTCTGTTATGTTTGAATAAGACAATCTCCCAAATCAAATGCATTTGTTTCTTTGTCGAAATATAGGGAATGAATGATCCTGAATGAGGTTAGGAGTTTTCACGGATTGACAACTTTATATCATCGATTTGTGCGATATTTTAACTCCATAGTCACGCCTATAGCAAATTACATGAAAAAAGGGCCGTTCCAGTGGACCGATAAAGCTGACAAGAGCTTTCACGAGATCAAGCATCGTTTGTCTATAACACCAGTCTTGGTGCTCCCTAATTTTGATAAATTGTTTGAGGTAGAGTGTGACGCTTCATATGTCGGAATCAGAAGAGTATTATCATAGGAAGGCAGGCCGGTAGCCTTCTACAGTGAGAAGCTCAGCAAAGCCCGAAAGAAGTGGTCAACTTATGAGCTTGAGTTGTACGCAGTTATTCAAGCGCTGTGATATTGGTGGCATTATCTGATTCAAAGAGAGTTTGCTCTGTACACTAACCATCAAGCATTAAAGTTTATTAATAGTCAGACTAACGTGAATCGTGTGCATGCTAGATAGGTTACATTTTTACAGAAATTTATATTCGTTCTGAAGCACAAGTCAGGACAGCAGAACAAGGTGGCTGATGCACTTAGCCGTCGTGCATCACTACTTGTTACGATGAGCAACGAGGTGGTCTGCTTCGACTATCTCAAGGAACTGTATGCCAAGGATGAGGACTCCAAATATTCTTGGATAAAGTGCCAAGAAGGTCACCCCAGTGACCTTCATATATAGGACAGTTTTCTCTTCAAAGGGAATCGATTATGCATCCCCCAAAGTTCTCTGAGAGAGCAGATAAATAGGAGTTACATGGAGGTGGCCTCGGTGGACACTTTGGGCGAGACAAAATACGAGCTCTTATGGAAGAGCGGTATTACTGGCCGCAATTAGTACGTGATGTGGGAAGAGACGTACAATATTATCATATTTGTCAGATCTCTAAGGGGCAATCTCAGAATACAGGCCTCTACACCCCGTTGCCCGTGCCTGACGGTCCTTCGGAGGATTTATCAATGGACTTCATGCTTGGTCCCCCACGAACACTATGCGGCATGGATTTGGTGTTCGTGGTGGTCGATCGTTTCTCCAAGATGGCGCACTTTATTCCATACAAGAAGACCCTTGACACAATACACGTGATGAATCTATTCTTCAAGGAGGTCATACTTCTACATGGGGTCCCCAAGACTATTACTTCTGATTGCGACATGAAATTCATTAGCCACTTTTGGTAAACTTTGTGGACTCGATTCGATACATGACTTCAATTCAGCAGTGCTTACCACTCACAGACTGATGGGCAGATCGAAGTTATGAATCGCACATTTGGAAACCTCCTTCGCAGTATTGCACGAGAAAAGCCAAAGCAATGGGACTTGGCCTTGTCTCAAGAAGAGTTTGCATTCAACATCATAATGAATCGCTCGATAGGGAAATTGTCGTTCCAGATTATCTACGGACTAGTGCCTCGCCACACACTTGACTTGGTCCCTCTGCCCAAGCACCCAGGCACGAGCATTGAGCAGAACATATGGCAGATAAGATCGTGAGCATCCATGTGGAAGTGCAGGCCAAGCTACATGACTCGAATGATAAGTATAAGGAACAAGCAGACAAGCATCGGCGACAAAAGGTGTTCGAGGTGGGCGACCGCGTTATGGTCCATCTGTGTAAAGAGAGATTTCCGACCGGGACGTACAACAAGTTGAAAAATAAGAAGATTAGACCCGTCCCAATCATTCGAAAGATCAATGACATAGCGATCTCACGGACTTTCAATGTCGCGGACCTGACCGGGTATCATGAACCAGAGCAGGATGTGAACTCGAGGAAGAGTTCTTTTAAAGTGGAGGGGACTGATGTAGAGCAGGTCGTGGATAGTTTCATAGCCAAGATGGATCAGAAAAGGCCCGGTCGACGACAGAAGTGATTCGGACTGTCGGACCTTACATCGGGCGTATCTCGCAATCCAGAATGAGTTATCTGACGTAAAATATATGATTTTGGGGTAGAACAAGCTACTTTATCCAACCAACCCTGCTATGCATGGTTACGCAGACCAGATTTGTAAGAAACCCCCTGATCGACGGTCATTTCCTTATTTTATTTTTATTTTTACTATAAATAGTAATTTTAGTTTTATTATAACTCTTCATCCATTAGGCTTTAGGAGTTGTGTCCAACATGAAAAGTGCTAAGGATAATTAAAAAATTGGTTTGGCGAAGCCAAATAGGACACTTACTATTTTTGGTCAAAAACCTTGCGCACTAGTAGACATCACGACCGTCTATAAATAGTAAGTTTACTATTTATAGTAAGTCGCGAATTCTAGGAATTTTAGTTATAGTTTGAGTCTGATTTCTTTCCTATTGCTTGAGAAAATCTTGTTGGGTTTTATTTCCAAGCTTTCTTTGGTAGATTTTCTTGATTCATCGTGGTAATGGAACGTCGCACTAAGAAAACCTGAGCTTTTACTTCTCGTGAATCATTTGTTAGGGTGAGAACCCTATGGGCTCCCGGTGATCATCCAGATTATGTTCGTGACTTCCATCAACGGAATGTCAATGTTGAACGACCCATTAATTCAAATCATATCGCTCAATTCCATATTACTCCTCGCCTCGTCGCTGTTCAATGGGAAAATATACTGAAATGGGGCGGACTTGCATACCGGTCCATTGTGCAGGCCATTTTGCATGTATCACAGATGTCTCTCTAGATGACCTGACCTTCACTATAGCCTTTAAAGAAGGCACATTTAAAATTGGAAAATTTATGATTGATGATCAATTAGATGTAAGTGTAAATGATGAAGGTATTCCTATATCGATCCTAGCTGAGAGAATTTCTAAGTCAGAAAAATGCTTTTTGACTTGTAAGTTATGCAATATGGATTGTAACGCCCTGAAAATTGAGGGTCGAGTAGATGCTCAGCTCCCGAGTTCCAACGCATCACTTATGCAATATAAATGAAGATAATTAAATGTTGTCTGAGTTAGTGCATTAAACATGAGTGAGATTATACCAAGATAGTAATTCATACTCTAGATCTATTGATAAAATGCAAGCGGAAGACTGAAAGATGTATGTCACTGTATGTAAAACAAAATAATTTCAATCTGTCTCCAAAGTATGAATACGTCTCTGAGTCACCATATACATACATCAAACCAAAAATTAAAATGACAAAGGATGGTCCAACTATTAAAACCTCGTCGATCCAGGCTGCTTATGCGAAACCGTCAGAGAACTGCATGTACGAGAACTCGTCCTGGTCCTCATAATAGTCCGACTCTGGCTCCTGAATCGTCTCGCCATCTATGCCTAAGACAGTCTAGTTGGTGTTTAAAGCACCGTCCCGAAACGTGGGAGTGAGTGATCAACTCAGTGGAATCATAGAGCAAAGGTTAACATGTTATCAATTCAGTCAAGCAGTAATGATAAAGCAGTACAGTCAAACATTCCTAGCTACTCTTGTTAATGTAAGGATGAGATGCAATAATGATGTGTGCCCTTGCCTACATACTTCCTCATGCGACACCATCTCACGTTCGTGACATACTTTCATCTCTCAGTGCTCTACATCTTCCAGGCACATGCAGTGCGATATGAACATGATTACCGAGTTGTTATTAGTCCTTTCATTCAGCAGGATTGGGAAACTAAGGTACTTCCCTTATATCATTCCCAATAAGGATCCCATCTAGGGTCGTCACTCCTAGTTAATCTCATACGATATTACAGTTTTAAGTCGCTGCAAGGGATATCAGGGCTATTACACGCAATCGTTACATCACTCCCCCATCATAAATCAATACAAGCCTAGTTTGTACTCTTGTTGCTACGGAAGGGTCGTCGCCTCCTCGTAGACTTAGAGCACGCTCGAGGTCACTACAAGGACTGCCAGGGCTGTTACACGTAATTGTTACACCACTCCCCCATCACAAAATCAATGTAGGCCAATAGCTTGAATACAATGTCCCATACCACCATATTCAGCTCACGAGTCTGAGTTGCTCATTGGTCACTACGGGGAGGCTCGTGGCCCCAGCGTAGGCTGACAGCTCGACCACGGTGTCACATACTACCATGTCCGGCTCATGAGTCTTAATGGATCAAGGTATCACAGTTGTCAGGGTTATCACTGGTAAGTTTAGTACCCTAGGTTCAAGCAATAGCGTCCATACATGGTAAACACACAATAGGTAGATCGGGTTACTTGACGAGCTCGACTAGTACGAGCGCACGTCGAACCAATCGACATGAAATGCGTAAGCACTTCGTGTGGCCTAACCACTGTTGACGACCAACGTATGTCTCGGGTTCGTCAAACATGTCCTACGTGGCGAATGAATCTCAACCACGAGCTCAGGACCAATTACCGATTGCCTAGACTATATCATAGTTCCAATCTCATCCATTTTCAACAAGTAATCATAAGAAATAGTAAAAACTGGAATGAACAGATAAATCAATCATTTCAAACATGAGCATGTGGAGAAGTGCATCACAAACATGATTCCATACACATCCATTTCATAAATAAGCAGACCTCATGATGTAAATAAGGTAGCCAAGACTTACATTTCGACCCTCATACAAAGTATTTCATAGAAACAACATACTCATTCAGACATTTCCACAAACACTTAGAATACATACTTTATCATACATGTGTATGATGATTATACATGTATTAGACCAAATCCTTTCACTAGGGAGTTGCCCCATATACCAGTTGCATATACCCATGACGGATAATCATGGCATGCATGAATTCGGGTTCCGTATTCATTTAAACATCTTCACAAACACATGGGCCACACACTTTAACATATATAGCGTATATTGGTCGTGGCGTGATTTAGGACAAGTCATTTCGCTAAGGAGTTGTCACACATGTAACAAGTATATATTTTCGACAAATAATCATGTTAAACATAAATCCAAATTCTATACAATACAGGTATTGCAACAAATATATAGAATACGCAATACTATACATTTTCCATACGTATTTGTAAAGCAAAACAAACAACACGTTAAACATGTGAAATAGCATCCACATCAGTAATAAATCATTAACTGACATTGAAAGCCTTGAAAACCATAACCTATACGTCTAAAATCCGCACCTTACGCCGCAGAAGCGTAATGAATTGAATAGAAACTCTACGCTTTCGTCAACGTCATATGACGACCTATAGCACAAGGTAAGTCAACTACTTCGCTACTTGTACCAATAGAAACCCTAAAACAGGTTAGGGTTAGGGTTTTCTTACCTAGATATGAAGTCACAATCACCGGAATAGCGATTAGATCAGGATAATTAAGTACGTATGATAGCAGGGTAGAGTAACAGGAACTTTCTCCCACAACTCTCACACTATCTCTCTCTTTTCTCTCTTCTCTCTCATAGAATTTCTCTCAAATTCGTATGTGAGGAATAGAAGAGGGTTTAAGGTCCTTATATAGGCTAAAAACTCACCAAATTAGACCCAGGGTCAAGGTATACTTATGTTATAACCAAATCAGGTCTGTTCCGATCCAATAGAGCACTTCTGGATGTCCTATTACTAAATGCGGTCGGACTTAAGCTCTCTAATATTGGATCTAGGTCAAGCTAAGTTTTCAGTCCGGTCGGGTTTCCAGATCGACCGTGGCGGACCAGTTTCAGTTCAACGGTTACGGAAACTTGATCAGAGCTACAAGTATTATGACATGTAAGGGCCACCTATCCTGATCCGAGGGTAAATCTAGGTCAAAATCTAACGATCAGAACACTTAGAAATAATGTACAAGCGACACGTCTAAGATTTCTTAAAATTATATTTAATTTCTTAAAAATCTTCATTTTCTCACACTCTTCACTCCGGACTCAAGGAAATCGTCCCAGAGCATCGTTTGGATGTAATTTTCACGATGATTGTCAAGTCCAACTACGTGGCCAATATCTTCTAAGTTCATCGAAATCGAACTTTCGACGTGCGGTCCAGGTCTGATACGAAGTTTGTTTAGAGTTGGATTCTAGATTTTAGAGTAACATAGCATTAACGATTCTACAGGTTTTAGGTCTTGCAGAACGTATTTAAAGTGAACAGTGTTAATTTCACAGCTGGTCTAACTTAACACTAGTTAACTTACGTTTAATTTCTAAGAGAATTAATCTTAAGTGATTTCTGCTCGAGGTGGTACTCGGGTCTTTGTACGAAATTTTTCAAGTCATTACATGGATACAAAATGGGTTTCTGAGAATGCACTCCGAACCAAGCAAATGTTGCCTAGATATAGAGTGTTTCATCATATTTTTATTGCTAATGTGTATCCTAGATCAGGAAACAAGGTTGAATTAACTTTTTTTTATTATTTGTATCCTTCATACTATAGTGTTTTATACTCCTGTTTGTCTTCCTTTCTTGATATGTTATATGATCATTTAGTTTAGACTTCATCCGGGTCACAGTGATATTCATTTTGCTTATCTGATGACCGCACTTGCCTTACATTGCAATGTGGTCATGTCACCCGATGAAGCATCTATCATTCTTCTCTCATTCAACAATTCAAACATCAATAAGATGAATTTGAAGCTAGCTCCTGGACAAACGGATGGGGAAGCTGAGGAAGCTGGAGAAGGAGATGACTTGCCCACTGACACTAATATGGATGATTTGTTTGATGAAGTAAAAGAAGATGATCCTGAGACTGATCCTGACTTTTAGCCTTCTGATTTTGATGAGTGCTTTCGCGCTTTGGAAGAAAAGGTGGATGATTTACATGTATCCTACGAGTCACAATTTAAATATGTGCGAAAATATCTTCATCACATTAATAGGGGATTACATCAAATTGACTCATCTATTCCTCCACTTTCTTCATGTGGTTTTGATTATTTTTTCTTTGGGCATGTACTAAATATTATTACTTTCATTTGCTTGGTTGTTACTTGAACATGGTACTTTGATGATACTCTATGGACATGTAATGTTTATTTGAGCTTGATGGATATATTTATAACTCCTAATGTTAACTCTCTTTCTTACTACTCTCTTTTTAAAAAAAATTTATTTAATCATCTATATATATCTTTTCTTCCTTTGTCATTTTGTGACAAAAATGGAGAGAAATAGTGAGGTATAATTGGTATAAGTGGTGTGATAATTTATTTTTTTATGATGATTGGTGGATGTGGTTGGTTGTAGAGAAATATGGAAGTGCATGTATGTTTTTTATTAATACAGGTACTCTACAATCATCCTTACTCAGATTGAGGGGGAGTAATAATATTGTCTCTCGATGTTATCATTGTCTTGTGATGTTTATAATCTGGTGCATGATTCTTTAGTTGGTTTTGTCACAAATTTGACAAAGGGGAGATTGTAAGTGTTGTGTTGTAAGTGCACCATGTTTTGTCAAATTTTAGTGTGCTAAACCACTCTAGAATCACTAACTCATTTTGATAGATGGAAAGTTCACCTTTATTCGAAGTTGTGGATCAAGTTGTCTGCATCAACATCTAGAGGGTAGTCAACTTTAAGACAATGTGCATCCCTCAAGAACTCAAGCTCAAGTAATTTACTCAAGTTAAAGTTCATATACTCATACCTCAAGTTGGAACTCAAGTACTCGGACTCAAGCTCAAGTCACAAGGAAACAAGCTCAAGCTCATATTCGAGTATACAAGGACAAGCTTCATGTATTTCAAGATAAACTATCAACCGAAGCGAACGATGTTTCAATGTTCTATATTCACCCATAAAGTATGAATGACCGCAGATTGACCATAGGTAAGGTCATATTGATTACATATTTAATTTTGGTCATTATATAATTTTATAGGCTTTTTCTCGACTAGTCCTAGATATTATTTGACTAGTCCAGGAACTAGCTCGACGAGTCCAGGGATTTTCTCGACCAGTCCAAGAATTGTTGAGGATTTTCAGGAATTTCTAGTGAAGGTCAATCGAGCAGGGCTCGACTCAAACTCCAACGAGAAATTTTTAGCCTACTCAACTAGTCGAGTGCATTGCTCGACTAGTCAATAAACTGTTTTTTTCTTATCGCACCAGAAAATTTAAAAATTAGTTTTGCCTTGACCAATCGAGCCGAATCTTAGACCAGTCAAGAAATCCACTTTTCAACCTATAAATTGAGGACATTTCTCAGAGATTTCAATTCATTCCATTCCAAATCAAGCAATCACTCTGAGAGATAAGTCCCCACTATTATGAAGCTATTGGTTAGTAATTTTAAATTCTTTTATAGCTTTTCTATTTGATTTTATTACTCTCCTTATTCAAATCTATTTTATTAAAAGGGAACTCTGTTTTACCCTTTGAGATCTAAAATCAAATTTAAGCTAGCCCTAGGTTGATTTAATTTAAAATTCATCTAAACCTAGAACCCTTCCACCCTTCCACTTGTGAGATTGAACATTGAACATCTACATTTACAAGAAATCGGTTCTACTGAGGTACATTGAAGAAGAATCTTCAAATAAGTATTATTTCAATTTTTTGTATTCTTGGTTTGTGAGATTCAGCTAGGAAAATCTCATCTTTTGATTTTATCTGATATCAGCTAGGAAAATCTCAGAGTGGGGTTTTTGTAATTGTGTAAGCCCATTTGAAAAACACAATTGTGAAGGTTTTAAGGTGAACCTTGAAAAACCTTATTTCATAGTGAATGTCAGTATCTCGTGGGGGTGGATATTGGGAGTGGAGTAGTTGTGTGGTTGTTTGCGAACAGTTGGTGTACACACACAAACCACTATAATTCTTGGAGTTTGGATGATGATGATGGTACATGTGTAGTGGTGAATGTTGTAATTTACTTTATACACTTGTGGTGAATGTTGTAATAACTTAGTTTTACCTCTTTATTGGTTTGAGTTTTTTATACTTACCAACGTTTTAGTAAGGTTGTTCTGTCATAAGCATTTGGTTTTTAGTGTTAGGTTGTCCTTAGAACCAAGTTTGTATCAACCTCTCAAGACTAGTATATTTAAAGTTGCAATTTACTTATGTTATCTTATTATTTATTTGTGTTATGTGCATTTATTTTTTTATTTGGCATATTGTTATTCACACCCACCCACCCCCCCCCCCCCCCCCCCCTCCCTTCGAGGAATTAGAGCTCGCCCTTTTCAAAATAATGTTGCATTACATTAGGTGGAATTAGTATTATTATCGCACAATGATTATATGTCAAATCTCAAGTTTGGGATCAAATTCTTCCTTAGAAAAATGCTATACTAAGTGAGACTTGTGTTTAGCAGAATATGGAATTATAATTAATAGACTTGATTTTACAAATATGCATGCAACTCAATTGTCATATGCTAAGGGCACATATGGGTGGCCAAGGGGGATAAAACACATGCATCAACATGGGACTCACAAATGTAGTAGGTTTCGAAATCCACCAAAAATCACATCATATCTCTTACTGACACAAAATGATATGGTACCTGGATTCATCCAATCTTTCCCCATCTTTTTTAAATGCCATATGGAATTTATATTAGGCTAAATGTAATTCCATACCACCTAATCCCATGTCTCAAACAAAGCCTTAGGGGGTGTTTGGCTCAGGGTATTAGACGGGATTAGGTGGTATATAACTGCATTTGGTCCGTGCAATTCCATCCAACATTTGGAGAGGATGGGAAAGGTTGGGATTAGGTGGAATGGAATTTCATTTAATCCTATGTAATTGCATTTGGTCCCGTGCTGGATTTCCATCAATTTTGAAATCCACTACACATGTGGGCCCCATATTGATGCATGCGTTTATCCATGTAGTCCATCCATATACATCATTTACACGTGACATTTTGGTTATATATGTATACAAGCGAATGACATTCGTTTTGAATTTGGTCCATTGATTACAATTCTGTGATCTACCAAACATGATTTTGCTTAATCTAATGTTTTCCCATAGTAAAATTTTTATCCCAAATATGGGATTGGATGGCTACAATACAATGGTATTTCCATACATGCAATCATTGTGCAATAATGATGTTAATCCCACCTAATACAATTCAATACCATTCAATTCCATGGACCAAACAGGGTATAAGCCCATAGTAGAAGCATATCCAAAGCTCAGGTGCACCATATGAAACAATGGAAAATTGAGAGCCTATCATTGAAAATATCATGAGGGCCACACAATTTTAAATCAAGCTCACATTTTTGTTTTCCCTTCACCCATACTTGTGTGACCTTATAAACTAATTTAATAACAAATAAATATCACTTTGGCTCGAGGGAGGTTTCAATGGTGGACACCATTATCCCCACTTTTTCCTATGGGGATGTTTACTTGAGATTGGATATACTTCAATTTTGCGCTCATGTCTTAAAATGAGCTGGAAAAATGGTTGGACTGTAGATAAGCACATACATCACAGTGCATGTCCCCACCAAGTTATGGTGCACTGAGCTACTCAGTAGGCAATCCATGTCCTGGCCTGGGTGACCACTAGAAAAATGATCTAGGCTTAATACATCATGAGAACAGCTAAACTTAAATAAGCATGGAGAACAAATATTGTTGATCTATTCATCATATAAGTCAAAGTTGTACAGGAAAAACTTACAATTTGATTTACTAATTTAGAGTGGTGTACCTTTTCTTTATAATTAAATAGATTACCATATCTTGTCTTACTTATAAATAGAAAGTGCATTGCGTTTAGCACACTCTATCTAGTGCAAACGAAAAGCTAGTGCCATCTATGCTTGTGTTGTACGCCTAATTACTAAGCGGAACCCACAGTAAAAAGGACAAAATAATCCTTCCATATAGGGGAGTCGTTATTTTCTTATTATTAGACCAAGCATAATGCATGCATGCGATGCTTTTTCATTGACACTAGATGGAAGGTATTCAACACTTGTGTATCTTTTCTTTATAGTTAAATAAATAACCATATATTTTCTTATCTATAAATAGGAAGTGCATTGCATTTAGCATACTCTATCCAGTGCAAATGAAAAGTTAGTGCCATCTATGCGTGTGTTGTACACCTAATTACCACATGTAACCCATGGTAAAAAGGACAAAATAATCTTTTCCTATAGTGAGTCCTTTTTTTTTTTACTATTAATACCATGCACAACACGTGCATGCAATGCTTTTTCATTGACACTAGACGGAAGGTGCTCAATGCTATTGTACATTTTTTTTATAGTTAAATAAATTACCATATATTTTCTTATCTATAAATAGGAAGTGCATTGCGTTTAGCACACTCTATCTAGTGCAAATGAAAAGCTAGTACCATCTATGCGTTTGTTGTACACTTAATTACTAAGTGGAACCCATAGTAAAAAGGATAAAATAATCATTTTATATATAGGGAGTCCTTATTTTCTTACTATTAGTATCTTGCATATTGCGTGCATGTGACATTTTTTCATTAATGCTAGACGGAGGGTGTTCAATGCTGGTGTAACTTTTCTTTATAGCTAAATAAATTACTATATATTTTCTTATCTATAAATAGGAAGTGCCTTGCATTTAATTAAGCATACTTTATCTAGTGCAAGTGAAAAGCTAGTGCCTTCGTGCATGTGTTGTACACCTAATTACCGCATGTAAACCACGGTAAAAAGGATAAATCATCCTTTCATATAAGTGTCCTTATTTTCTTACTATTAGTATTATATATATGACACCGGCATGTGATGCTTTTTCATTGGCGCTAGATGGAGTGTGTTCAAGGCATTGCTAGATACAATCCATGTCCCTATTAATATGAGAGAGAGAGAGAGAGAGCTCTTAAACCCTAAATTTTCTTAACTACAATCGGTAAGTTACCATATTTCAAAGCCTATTTATCGTATATTGACCCAGTTGTCTTTTCGACTTCGTCACTCTTTACAATCGGGCATTTTGGCCAATGGACCTACTCAACCATACGCCCCATAAAACTCTTTGATTAAGATTTTAGCCATCAAATCGTTACGATCTTAAGTAGGACATCAATGCCATGAAAACTGTTGGGTGAAAATGTGTTAAGTTCGGAGACTCGGATTAAAGTAGGCCGGCTCTGCTGACACTGCCTGAAGAGTCCGAGACAACACTGACGGAACAGAGGATAGGCCAGGATGCATAAGCAAGGGACGATTAAAGTCACTCTGTTAGAGCAATGACCTCGCCTGCATGAGCCCACTAAAGGCCGAGCGTGTTCAGGCCACTCAGCCGATAGAATAAGACCGACTCAACGAGTTGGTTCTGTCGGTCACGGAACAAGGAATGACGGATAGATACCGAGATTATTCCGTCCGTGGAAAGGCCGAGAACCCATCCTCCTGCGTCGGCAGACTCCCCCAGAGTCAGTCACAACCTGGCCGAGATTCTCCCAGAGTCGATAACGACCTGGCCGAGACAGCAAGTGGCGGAACGGGAACAGATACTGCTCTACGGAAATCCAGGGATACGGATAGCGAATCCCGAGATTCTCGGGATTGAGAGCAATCCGTGGAAAGGAGTAAGTCTCCGAATAATCAGGAGAAAAATTCTCTGAGGATGAGGATTGGCAAACTGTATAAATCTTCAAGCTTGGGACGGAAGAAGGTACGCAGTACCGAACTAAGATAAGCTCTTTGCTACTGATCAGATAACTGACTTAAGCATCGGAGGTTCCCCGGCTCTAGCCAGGGTTCCCTTGACATTGTTGATTGTGCAGGTGAAGGAGGGTCCGCCTTAAGGAAGCCATCCCATAAAAACACTGCAATAAAAACAGTGATCCACACCATCATGTGGGCTATATCATGTATATGTCCAACAACTAAACAGCAACTACAACTCTACTTAAACTACAGAAATCTAATTCAATTAGAATTATCTTCTTATGGGATCCACGTAGTCCACCGGCAACAAGCTTATAAAAACTGATGATCCATATACGATATGTTGAAAATTCAAAAACAGGTAGCCATGATCGCAAGCAATTCAAAGATCAATGGTGTTGAAGATCTTGGCGTGGATGCAGGCGCATCAAACTCCGAGAATTGATAAAAACTCATCCCTAATTTTTGCTTGAAGGGAGGTTTTGTAGCAAGGTCTCTCCTCACCGAGCATCATGGTGAATGGTTGCAATCATGTGTGCGCAAAAGACTACACATGTTGACATAAATAACAAGAGAGTCGGTGGTTGGGGAAAGAAAAAGATAGGGAAAGTCGGGAGAAATCAGCAAGAAAAACTGTTTGCATTAAAGAGTAATCACAGGGGCGGGCCCACGTCGACGGTCCATTGATAATCAAAGCCATTAAATCGGTGGCCTATATCATGAAATATGGCCGAGGAATTATATGAAATGAGTGATCCGACACTCAGATTTTCAATTACATCCTTTCATTGCCAACTTGGATTTTTAAATTCTAACGTGCCCGACTCATGTTATGATAATCGAGAACATGTTTGTTCTGGCCCACATGGGCCTACATGCAGTCATAAAGGATGATCAGAACCGTGCATCTTCTTGGTGCTAATATAAGTGATTCATGGTTTAAAAATCGGATTGAATAGATGATCCCAACCCTCAATTGGTACCATTCAACCAACGGCTAAATTCAGTGGATTATTGATGGTTAGGATTATCTTTCAGTGATGTCTTTGCATCAGGTTCATCCAAAGTAGTCCCGACTGAATAGACGGTTCTGTTCATCCGTTTATAGTTTATTCATCCGTGCCCCACACAGCAACGCATGCTGACCGGATACAACTCTGCGTTCACGCAAAGCGTACTCTTCCGTACTTGTGTGGAAGGTTGGATTATTCTATCTATTCAATTAGTGGGGCCACATATTGAGATTAGAAGACAAAATAAGCCTTGTGGCCCACATTCACTACGGATATAAGTTCCACGATTTGTGGGATTATAAGATCTTGATGCATCGAACGTGAATCGATGGGCCCGCTTGAGCATGTAGGGCCCAAAATCTAAACAGTAAGAGGAAAATACAACATGGGACCACACTATCAACCTATAATCTGGATCATCAATGGTCTAGATCTTCAAATTCCGTGGGCCCCGCTTGTGGAAAATGGGTACTTTGGGTTACTAGTCATGTTTTGATGGATCAGACATCTGATCAACGGATGCGATGTGCACAGATTCCAATTTAAGTTTTGGGTTATGCTCCCCTGGAATTGGTTAGCGATTTGGACGGTCTGGATTACCGTAAAATCAAGCAAAACGGTGGCCAACTCCAGAAATCAGCTTTCATGAGATGAACTTCCACGTATAGATAAGCTGTCTTCCTCATAAGTTGTAATATGCATAGGACATAAGATACGAGTAAAAGATGGGTCACACCCTCTAGATTATCTCCCATCAAAATCAGGCTGATCCATTCATTAGGTGGGCCACAGCCGAATGTTGAGTGAAATCATCGGCTCTACATTGATTTTAACGGTGTGGGCCACCTGATTAGGTGGATCCACCTGATTTTCATCCCATGTGATCTTCATGATGGAGGCACCTTTGGAACGTACGATGCTCTTAAAAGATGACAGATGGCCATGAAAAACAAGGTTGTATGATGTGAGTTCTCATTTCTTAAATTCAGTGTGATATTACCAAAATCTAGAACTGATCTGCCGGCTTAAACTAAATCAAATGTCCAAAAAATAAATATGAGAAATGCTACAGTGTTCTTAGTTGCATCGGTTCACTTGGATAGTCTAATCAATTGATCTAAACTGTCCATTAAGCTCAAAACCATTTCATGGGCTATTGTGTAAAAATCAAAATGATCGGATGATCTAAACCTTCCTTGATTTAGTCTTATTTCCTGTAGCCATCCTCTTTTCAAGGCATGGATGGGTGGTTATGATTGCCTAACAAAAGTGATTCTTTAGAAACATGAGCCCATGATGGTCCCTTAAAAAGTAGATGGAGCAATTTGTGTATTGGACCTATTTTGTGTAAATGATCTCCACCATCCATATTTAATGCTATTAATCGAATTGTTAATATTTGTCAAATCAATGAAATGTTCCCATGGAAGTCGATGAAATGTGCATGTGACCTGCGAACAGCCTAGATTAATTGATTGGACTGACTCTCAGTGCAACTAGGAGCGAACTATAACATATAACTTATGCGCTCATGCATCGAGCATTATTCGATAAATAATACATTTTCAAGTACTAATCTACTGCGCGTGCATATATATATATATATATATATATATATATATATATATATATATATATATATATATAGGGGGCACGGATTGGATACCGACAAGGTCAATTGCCAAATCTACTGAAGTGATGTTACTAAGCTCACCATGATACATGTGTTGTATTCATGCCGTCCAACCATTTTTAGAGATCATTTTATGGCATTACAAAGAGAATGATATTGATTTAAAGTTCAAACAGACCCCACCATAGAAAGTAGTGGGGACAGTGACATCCACCATTCAAAACTTCTTAGGAGCCATGATAGTTTTTAATCAAGTTGATATTTTTATTTTCACTTCATCTATCTCTATGTTAACTTATGAATAAGTTGGATCTTAAAAATAGATCACAACCCTATAAATGTTACAACAGTGGGTGTGACTACTCCCACAATTTTATGTGGTAGGCCCATTTGAAATTTAGGTCTGTCTCATTTTCTTTGTAATGCCATAAAATGATATATATAAATGGTTGGACGATATGGATACAACACATGTATCATGGTGGCTCCGCAGAGCTTGGTGATGCCAGTAGCAATTTGGCTACTGACATGTCAATATCCAATCCGAGCCCATATATATATATATATATATATATATATATATATATGCATGCTCACTAGCCCAACTCATGAGAACTTTTTTTGGACTTATTATACATGATGTGGGCCAAAAATTTGAACGGTCCATGTGATGTAGCACCCAATGAAACCTCCAAGGTCTGACTTTTACTTTGATCCAAAATTTTGGTGGGCTATGAAAAAGGAAAACAATTTTCTCCCTTGATTTATCTCTCTTTTATCATGGCCCACCAATGTTTTTGATCAAGGTAAAAATCAGGTCTCGAGGGTTTTATGGGTGCTACATCACATGGGTGGATCATATATATGAACAAAGTAATGGTCTCTTGCGCACACCATACCATATCTCTGGATACCTTTTGCGCACCAAATTATCACAAGTAATGCCAACTTAAAAAAGTGTACTGTAAGTGAGCCTTACCATGATGTTTTTCTGCGATCCACCCTAACAATTCAGTCTGTGATATCAATTGAACTGTAGGGTGTAAAAACTATGGCTGATTTGTGATTTACTGGGCCACAAAACATAAAACAATGGGAGAGGAGAAGCCTACCTTTGAATTTTTATAGGCCCACCATGCATGGAGGCCAAACATTAGACCAATAGGCCTAAATTATCATCTTAACCCATTATGGTTGGAGTGGATTTTACATACATATCAAGGTGGACCCACCTCAGCTGACCTAGAATTGGTTGGGATGTTGTCAGGATTACATGTTGTGTGATGGCCATAAGCCATCTAGCAGCTGATTGGTGCTCGTTGGCCCAAAAATGATGTATGTGTTTAATCCAAGCCATCCATCTATTTTTCCGGCTGAATGTATGGCATTATCCAAAAAATGAGTCAGATCCCGATCTCAAGTAGACTATGCCACAAGAAAGATTTCTGAAAAGCCCACCATTAAAATATTCTTTGGGCTAACGTAAGTTCCGGATCAAGCTGACTCGGTGTTTTCCCTTAATCCAAGTCTCTGTAACCTAATCAATAGGTTGGATGGCAGATAAATTGTACCTAAGAATCTTGAATTTTTAATGATGGGCGTCTAATCACTACTATTTTCATTTTCATGTGATATGGTCCACTTTAAATTTGGATCTTATTCATTTTTTGGATCATGCCATGAAGTGAGCTGGAAAAATGGATGGACAGCTTAGATTAAATGCATACATCATCGTTGGGCTCATTAGCACCAACCAATATCAAGGTGGTTAGTTGGTGATAGGGTCGGCGTACAATCCACGCATCCCAACCGCTACTGAGTCAGCTAGCGGTGGGCCAACCTTAATGTTTATTTGAAATCCGCTCCATCCAATAGGTGTATGACAATAATTTAGTTATAGGGATAAAAGATCAGCCACATTAATAATGTTGGTGGGTCACACGAGTAAAAACAGTATATAAGATGCCCACTATATAAACGGTTTCACTTGGTGTTACCCATATTAATCATGAATCTACGAAATTTTAAAGACATATTACTAAATTTATGTTACAAACCTAATGATCGGGGTGGATTTCATAAATGCATCATGGTATGGCCTAATCCCAGCCCACCATTTTTACCTGTGTTGGTTGGTACTTAAAATATCTCACATGGTTCCGTGCGTAGGAGACCAGGACTCATGTGTATATGTATATAACTCCTGGCCCGTATTTGAATATGGCGGACAATCCATATTCATCAATCTGTACCGTTCAATTGCTTGACCAACTCTTCTAAGGATGTCTTGGAAAAATCATACGGATCGGATGATCACAACTGTCTAGTCAGTATTTGTGAAAAAACGGATGGACAGGATCATTTTTAGAAGATAGGTCCAGCCTCAGATGTTTACTCACCGTCCGGTTACTGTATTTTTTTTCCACCGGAGCAGAAGTTGAGGGGACTGCGCGTACCCAATGGACGGTCCAGGTGGGTGGTGTGACTGACAACGAATCTACGTGCATGTAGGTGATGGGTAGGTTGTTCATGCTAGCTCACTAGATCATTTCTCATCGGATATTACGAAACGTTTTATCTTGACATATAGATATTTTTTAATTCCAAACGTCGTCTGGCTCACATCCATTCAGAATCACACGTGCCAATGTGGAACATCTGTGCGGAATCTGAGCTTTGCATTGACCATTTAGATCTTTTGACTATAAAAGTCAGGCCATTTACACCTTTGGTGGGCCACAAGATACAAAACAAAGGACGGCTTGAAAAATGTTGCTTTAACTGTCAGTTTACTTTGTACATCGTGGCCCACCCAAGGAGTGAAACTTCTGAGGCAGAAGATCAAAGCATTGTTTTCAACAAAATGAAAAGCTCAGATCTAGCACGTCTGTTCCCATATTGACATGTGTGCCTATGGATGGGAAGGGTACACTACCAAAATCACAAACCTTTTCCACGGTTGGGATGTTCGGCAAACATGACATGTAGGCTGTAGCCACTTGAAATGGGTTTATTGTAAGTAATATGCGGCTCGCTCCTCACAGTACATATGGTAACACGTGTGCTGATCAGAACCATTGATCTATTGGGCCCCAAGATGGGACTATAGTACCATCCTCTTTTTTTTTTTTTTTTTTTTCAAGTGGGTTGTTGTAGTTTAATCATGCATTATAATGTCCCTTAACGATTTCTTAAAATCTAAGTTCGTTGTCGAGAATCTGATGCCAACTAGAAAACCTAGTCAGCCGGGACCTGATCATTGCTAGCGTGGAAAGAAAAAAGAAAATGAAATAATGAAAATAACTAATAACAGAATTTTATTTTACTTATTTATTTTTTTTTAAAATTTCTCTCTCCAGTTAGGTAAAACAAAGGGTCTTAAAGTTACATGGAACCTTGCATAGAGAGTGACCACTTAAGGCCTACAAGGCTCCAAACATGATACAGAACAAGACATCTAACTACCAATATAAGCTTATCTGGTTACAATCACCATTCTATATTATTTTAAGATTTTGATTTGCCCATATTGCAACTAAGTATCATCAACATGTATCACTCCATGGGACACACATGAAGAGATGGTTGGATGATCAGAACCACCCATGTTTTGGGTGCTACCCCAGGTGTGACACCATGAAAATTTTGCACTGAATGGATGGTTCTTACCATTGATGTGTATAGTTGAATGTGGACCATTGAAAATAGATGTTTTAATGACTCAAATCAATGGTTTATCATTTTTTCGGCTTCATTAGCGGGTCATTTGGCCATTCAAAGTAGCAGCCTAGTGATGGACGATTCCTATCCAACCATCTTTGCATGTGGGCCCTGTGCGGTGACATATGCTGGTGATTCACAGCCACAATACAAGCAAAATCATAAACATTATTTTAATAGTAATAGGAGATAAGAGTCAGACTGATGGCTCGTTGCCTCTCCCTTCACGTGAAAATATATTATTCCTGGCTAGTTTTGATACTGAGGCTTTTCTAATCCCACTCTCGTGTAGACCCTTGACTACATGCCAACACTCGTATAAATACGGTGCATGTGAGATAGATCTGAGTTTTCCATCAGGTGGGCCACACTGACTATATCATTCAGCTCAAAACCTAATCTGTTTCAGTGATCTGCAGGTGGGCCACACTTTACAAAACAAACGAATGGCTAAAAATTTGCTAGCATCCTTTATTTTCAACATTTTGGGCCACCTGAGAGACGAAAGGACGACTTATTTTTAAGCCTGCAGGAAGATCAAACCAGTGTAGGCCCACCCGACGGAGTCTGGGATCTCTTATACATGTGCTTGCGCATGGATGGCGGCCCCACAAGCATGTGGGCTTCGCACACCTGGTGATATCATGAGTTACTGTCAACTTGTCGTTGTTTATTTTATTTTTTAAAATAATAATAATTAAAAATGAGAATGTCTAAGTCCAACTGATTGGACCATAAATTACAGTCCACCCATTAAATAACTCTCAACCATTTATGTATGTGCGACATCCAACCCGTCGAATAGGTTGATCCTAACATAAGGATCCCATTATGTAAAAATATGCCATATTCATTCACTTATGGACCACACTTGTATTTTGATATTTATCATTGGGTAAAAATTATTTTCATGGTGTGGCCCACCTGATAAGTAGATGTAGCCGATGCTTGTATCAGATGATCCTTATGGTGTTGCCAACCTATTGGAAGGGTTGGATCTCACATGCACTTAACATGCTGGAAGTTATCCACGTCCAAACCGCTAGACTTGAGACCTTAAAAATAGAATGTATTAGGTTCAACCGGCTGGACTATAAGTTATGGTCCACCCAGAAGATAAATTCTAACCTGTCACATGCATAGAACATATAAGCCGTCCAATAAGTTAGCTCCATCATAAAAATCACCTTGTGCAAAAAATCAGCCCATCAACTTATTAGGTGGGCCACACCATAGCCCAACTAATGAGTTGAAGGGCTGATTTTTGCACAAGGTGATTATCATAGTGAAGAAAACCTATTGGATGGCTTAGATGTTGTTGCAAGCACGTGAAAAGTTAAAAGTCATCCACAAGGTTTGTGGTTATTTATAGTCCAAAAGATAGACCTCCATTGAAATCATTGATATTCGGATATCCTCCACAAACCTTACATGTAAGGGGAAAGAGAATGTCCCATCACAGGCTAGCTGGTAAGTCAAGAAACTAACAAGTGGATAATTCAAGTGGAGAAGATAAACGTTTGACCAAATGGTCAAACTTAGATCACAAGATTCAAATGACTTTCCTGAGGTGGTGTTTGGCAGCCGCAGACGTATCTGAAATGTTTTCTATATTGATTTAAGCAGATAAAGTAGCAAAATGCAGCCACGTATAAAGTGGCCTTTGAAATTTTTGCTGCCCCAGCAAGAGTTATATGAGAGTGTAATCAAATGGCCTAGTCAAACATCATATCAGATTGTGATTTGAGGTATATCCAATTAAGCATGCCCTAAGGTTTCAAAATTCACATGATATGTCTGAACGTGAAAAACGAGACAGAACAATCTAATACAAGATTGAAGTATGCAGTTCACTTTCTTGAGGAAGCTACATTAAGATCTGGAGAGTTTTCAAATAATCATATGTTTACCCAAACATTATGTCAGATTGTGATTTGGGGTACGTCCAAACATGCCCTAAGGTTTCAAAATTCACATAATATGTCAGACCATGGAAAATGAGATTAAGAACAATCTAATACAAGATTGAATTACGCTGTTTACTTTCTTGAGGAAGTGACGATAAGATGAGTTTTCCCATAATTATATGTTTACCCAAACATTATATCAGATTGTGATTTGGGGTACGCCCAAACATGCCCTTGGGTTTCAAAATTCACATGATATGTCTGACCGTGGAAAATGAGATTAAGAACAATCTAATACAAGATTCTCGAGGAAGATACATTAAGGTCCGGGAATTTTACCATAATCATATGTTTACCCAAGCATTATATGAAATTATGATTTGGGGTACATCCAAACATGCCCGAAGGTCTCAAAATTCATGTGATATGTCTGGTAGTGGAAAGTGAGACTAAGAACAGCCTAATACTAGATTGAATAATGTTGTTTGCTTTCTTATGGAAGCTACACATTAACATAATAGAGTTTTCCCATAATCATATGTGTTTACCCAAACATCATATCAGATTGTGATTTGGGGTACATCCAAACATGCCCTAAAGTTCAAAATTCACGTGATGTCTAACCGTGAAAAATGAGACTAAGAACATTCTAATGCAAGATTGAATTATGTTCACGGGATATGTCCAACCGTGAACAATGAGACTAAGAACATTCTAATACAAGTTTGAATTATGTTGTTTACATTCTTTTGGAAGCTATATTAAGGTCTGAGAGTTTTCCAATAATCCTATGTGTTTACCCATACATCATATTAGATTGTGATTTAGGGTACATCCAAACAAACCATAAGGTTTCAAATTCACATGATATGTTGTCTGACCATGGAAAATGAGTTTAAGAACAATCTAATAAAAGATTGAATTATGTAGTTCACTTTCTTGAGGAAGCTACATTAAGATAGAGCAGTTTTCCGCCATACATGAATGTACCCAAGCACAAAAATAACAATATGTATCATAAATAAAAAGGTAAGATATTACACATCAGCAAAATAAAAAATAAAACATTCTGATGGATTCATTGAAACTCCTACATTAATAGAATTAGCATAGTAAATTTGTGATGATCTATCATTGGAATTTGTTCTTAAGATAACACATTCATTGAATTGCATGATATATATATATATATATGGGAAAAGGTACTATGCGCTCAACCTCACGGTAAGCTCCCGTGAGCCCCATTGTGATGCGTGTCAACCATCAACATCATACATTTGATGGGTACCCTTTAAATTATGGGATATCCCAAAAATCAACCTTATATGGAACTCAGGTGGGCCATACCATCTAAAATCATCTGAAGACACCGTTAAAACATATAAAAGCACTTTTTGGGGCCCATCTGAGTTTTGAATACTACTGAAACTTGGTATGACCTCTCATCCTAGTGTGACACACATAATGGATGGGTTGGATTTGCAAACCACATCTCGGTGGGGCCATTAAAATGATTATGAATACTTTAATGGTGCACGGCCTCTCTCCACTTCTGTATATGGTGTGGCCTACACAAGTCACGAATTGACTTGATTTTTGAGACCTATGCCCACGATGGAATGTTACATCTGACTGATGGGGTAGATGTTCGAAACGCGTCATGGTGGGGCCCACACAACTCAACCTCATGGGACGGATTCATGAGGTAGAGCGCATAGTACCTTTTCCCTATATATATATATATATATATATATATATATATATATATATATATATAGAACATCTTCATGTGCATGATCGAAGTAAGTTCAAAGTGATTAGAATATAAGAAAGCCAAAGATTAACCTAAGTCATTTTATGAGATGAATGTGAAGGATAGATATGTTAGGGCCCATTATTTAGTAGGATTAATTAATTGGAAACAACTTATTAGTGTGACCCACCTGATGGAACAATAATCTTAAAGTAATATAAGTGTATTAATTACTTCATAATATAAGAAAGCCAAGGAAAGATTAATCTGAGTCATTTTAGGAGATAAATATGAAGGATAGATATGCTAGGGCCCATTATTTAGTGGGATTAGTTATTTGGAAACAACTGATTGGTGTAAACCACCTGATGGAACAGTAATCTATTAGTAATATAAGCGTATCACTGATTCAGAATATAAGAGAGCCAAGGAAAGATTAATCTAAGTCATTTTAGGAGATGAATATGAAGGATAGATATGTTAGGGCCCATCATTTAGTGGGATTAGTTATTTGGAAACAACTGATTAGTGTGACCCACCTAATGGAACAGTAATCTTAATATAAGTGTATCAGTAATTCAGAATATAATTAAGAGAGCCAAGGAAAGATTAATCTAAGTCATTTTAGGAGATGAATATGAAGGATCGATATGTTAGGGCCCATTATTTAGCGGGATTAGTTATTTGGAAATAACTGATTGGCGTGATCCACCTGATGGAACATTAATCTTAAAGTAATATAAGTGCATCACTAATTCAGAATATAAGAAAGCCAAGGAAAGATTAATCTAAGTCATTTTAGGAGATGAATACGAAGGATAGATATGCAAGGGCCCATTATTTAGTGGGATTAGTTATTTGGAAACAACTGATTAGTGTGACCCACCTGATGGAACAGTAATCTTAAAGTAATATAAGTGTATCACTCCTCGTTGCGACAGGATGCTTGGACAATCCAATCAGATTATCCATTAAGTCCCACGTACATTTCATTTATTACTATCAAAATCACATTGATCCAATCCATCTATAAGTTGCCATTCTTTCTCTGGCCATCCATTTAGATAGACGGGGTGATTAGAACAGCTCAACAACATATCATGATTCTTTGTAAGCATAAGCTATGCATAATGGTCCAAAAGGCATAGATGGCTGAAATTGTTGATTCAACCATCTTGACCATCCATTTTGTAGGCTAATGATCAGATAGCTTAGAACTGCCTCACCAGTTTTTTTTTTCATGGGTAGTCCATGAAATTTGTGATCAACTAAATAGACAGTCCCGATCAATCAAATGGACTATCCAATTGTCTCTAAGCAACTAGAAGCACTATAAGTAAATAGTTCTCTTCTAGCATACAATGCATTCCTTCTTCTCCTTTTTTTTTCTCTTTTTTCTTTTTTTATTAAGAGCACTAGATCCGTTTCTCCAAACTGACATTTTTACAATGAGGTGATCACACAGGCACAGAAAATTGTGTAATATATATATATATATATATATATATATATATATGTGTGTGTGTGTGTGTGTGTGTGTGTGTGTGTGTGTGTGAGAGAGAGAGAGAGAGAGAGAGAGAGAGAGCAAAACTAGATAATACGTGCAATGTAACCTTGTATTGCACGTCTTCTCACATTAATTTATATAAATAACGATTATATGGTGAATCTACTAAGGAGATGATTCCTTGGTTCACCTTATGGTACCAATTTTCATGTAGAGGCGGAGGTGGCCCACCTATGATTGACGAAAACCGTTTACACTTAAGATTGCACATGACCAAAAAAATAGCCATGATTTGATCATCAGAGCTACAAGATTAAGGGCATGCAAAATGGATGGTGAGAGTAAGAATGGTTTCATTGTCCTTTTTGCAAGCAAATATTTGAATTGCTGTGATCGCCCGATCAGGGTGATGTTCGAAAGTGACAGTAGACAACGAAAGCTCACCAGTGATGGCTAGGTGATCACCATCAATTGATGTCTACGGATTGAAAGTTACAATTAAAATAGTCGGCGGTTTGTTAAGGAGGTTCAATCAGTTCTATGTCTTTTACCGTGTTCAATCCACAGAAGGGCCATTGTTTGGATGGTCTGGATTATCAGACATGTATGCCGTGTACTCGGATGAGACACTGCAACTTAAAGATAATCGATGGCATGCAGTTGGAGGTACTCTACCCAGTTCTCTAGCTGCATCTTTCCCCCCAAAATGTTACTTGTGAAAGAAATCGGTTCCACCCAAGCTATATAGCCCCATTATCAAGATCATCCGGAGCAAAAAATAGCCTTTATCTCTTATAAACAAAATAATAATAATAATAATAATAATAATAATAATAATGAAAGATAAACACGTGATCATTGCCTATGTGGACCAATAATCAACGTAAATGGTCAGTAGGATGTGATCGATGGTTTGATTTTGTAAGGACTTAGTTGATTGGGAATCCAGCAATGATAGGTCACAGATATTTAGGGTGTGTTTGGTCCTTGGAATTGAATCGTATTGAATTGTATCATATGAGATTGACATCATTATTGTACAATGATTGTATATATGAAAATATCATGGTATTGTAGTCATCCAATCTAATGTTTGGGATAAAAATTTTGCTGCACAAAAATATTGGATTAAGCAAAATCACATCTAGTGGACCATGGAGTCATAATCAATGGACCAAATTCACAACATCTGTACACATATTCAAAATGTCACGTATAAACAGTGTACAAATTGGGTGTGTTTGGCAACGTTGTACACATATATAATCAGAATGTCATGGGATAGTAACCTAACATAAACAGTAGACATTCTGCAAAAATAGAAGAACTATAAAGTAAGATAAAAGCAACATTGCGTTGTGTAGATTGGGTGTCTTTGGCATGGACTTGGAGCTCTCTGTTGTATGCTACTTTTATAGCTTTTGACAGCGGCAAAATCCTTACTAGATTTCCTGTCTGATCTAAGATCCTTGATCGTCATTGATTCAACGTATAGGTGTGGCCCATCAATATTTGTGCCAGATGATTTTCACGGTGAATACTACCAGTTGCATGGTACGGATGTTCTATAAAAGCGGCAAATCGGTGGAAAAATGTGGCTGGACAAACAAGCTAGCGTACTTCAGGATGGACGTGATCAGTTCTTCACTGAAAAACGGTGGTTAACGCACATGGATATAGTTCAGGAAGCTGGTTTTCATGCATTGAACATTTGAACTAGTCTCATGGATCCAAATCTTTGAATGGTCAGACAGAAATAGAAAAATCTACTCGCGAAAATACCATGAGAATCGTACTCGAGTCACAAGCCACTGTGGCACACCAGTGCAACATTGGAGTCATCCATCTGGTGGGCCATTATGCCTTGGCATGTTGGTCGAGCGCTTTTGGTGAACATTTTTCTTAAACGGTCTGTAGTGGGCCCCACAGTAGCACGTGCACTCACGAGTGAGATTACAATCCTACTGGCTGCCCATGTTAGTCTCAAGGCCACAACAGGAAAATTAGAGGTGGGCATTGAGCGGAGTTGAGTCGAGTCGAGGTGGGCCAAGCTCGGCTCGGCTTATCCATGCTGCACTCAAGCTCAAGCTCGGCCTCAAGCTTAACATGGAAGCTTGGCTTGTTTGCCAAAGTTGTCGAGTCGAGCTCGAGTCGAGTCGAGTTTACCTTGAGTCGAGCTCGAGCTTGCTCCCTCAAGTTGGGTTTTGTATGAATGATTTGAAAATGCAAAATGTGGAGATTTTGTACGTTTTATATAAAAATGTAGAAAAATAGGGCATTCCACAAATGTATGTAAAAAATGCTTAGGGTGTGATGAGTTCTTTATGAATGGTTGAAAAAGACAAAGATTGAGATGGTTATTAAATAAACGGCTGAAAAATGCAGAGCTTGATATAGGTTTTGTATTAATGGTTGAAAAATGCTGAATAAGATATAGATTTTCTTATGCATTGTTAGAAAATACAAAAGCATTTTCAGGACTCAAAAACAGAAGAATGCAAATCGCGGGATCTACATTCCAGTGGCCTGAAAGTATGCAGAATATATTCACATTCTCTTTTTTTTCAAAAAAAAATGCAGCCGAATCAAAGAGCCTTTTAAATTTCAGTTCAAAAAGTATAAATTTCAAACCACTTAACTACAAAAAGCAAAGATCAGAAATCTGACCCACATGCCGGAAAATCTAAGACTCGGTAAAAAAAGTGAGGCTAAAGTTGGGTCGAGTCGTGCTATTTTGTGTTGTTTTTTGTTTTTTATAACTTATCATTATAATTATATTTATTAATATACTTATTAATCGAGCCGAGTCGAGCTCAAGTTTGAGCTTCGAGTTGAGTCGAGTAAAAATGCCCTATGTTCGAACTCGGCTCGAACTCAACTCGAGCTTTTAAAAATTAGCTTGACTCGGCTTGAATCGGTCAATCAAACCGAGCTCATCCGAGTTTTTCGAGTTGACTCGACTCATGAACAGCCGTGGGGAAACGGTTGATGAGAATGATACTCTGGAAGATTGATGAGAATAATACTCTTGAAGACTACGACTCTTCACGCATGCATTCAGAAATTATACACAGCCCATGCATCTGACTCAAGTTCAACTGACTAAATAGTGGACCCCACCTTAAATACAACCGTCAGAACTGATTCATCACTAACCGATCGGCAGACATCTAATGGTAATTAAGATGAAAGAATCAACGGGAATCAGATTGAATAATCAAATATCCATATATGAGTCAGGAATTAATTAGGATAATCCAATCAGATATCAGATTGAATAATCAAATGTCCATATATGAGTCAGGAATAAGGATAATCCAATCAATCTGATTTTAGTTATGGCCCATCTAAAGTAGTCCCATGGTTTGGAAGCCTTAATTTGACCAAAATACATGCAACATGTTTGATTGTTGAGTGCATGCTTATCAACTAACACGCCTTTCCAGAGCATCCATCCTCTATTCTATGAAAGGTTTCCTAGAATGCATCCCTTCCGTACTGCGAGGAAAGAGGATACGTTAGATCCAAATCCTTTACATGATCTACCTCACAAGTTTGTCTAGCACTGGCACAGCACAAGTGCCATTATGGCATATGTGCGTGAGATCTGAGCTTTCTATCAATCAGTCCACAAGGGTAAGATCTTCTGATTCAAAACTCAGGCTACTTTAGCTTCTCAGGAGTGAGACATTAAGAAAAACAAACAGTGGGCTAAGATAATCTTTCCTGGCCATTCGTTTAGTACAGTAAGGTTCTCTTGAGGCCACCGCCCTCTTGTCATCTTTGACAGTGACTTGCCATTCAATCCAATTCTCTCGTATTAGAGTGAGAAGCTTCATGGTGAGAGTAGTGCATTGTGATAAGGTATTAGTTATATCAAACCGTACGTACACTTGGTGAGCTGAGGCTTGAGCGGAAAAATAAGACATTCAAAAAATTAAGTGGACCACACTGTTAAAAGCAGTGAAGGATTAAACGCTTGCCATTGAAACTCTTACGGGGTTACAAAGTTTTGGATCAATATGATATTTGTTTTCTCTTCACCCAAGTATGTGTGACCTTATTAACAGGTTATATGGAAAGTAAATGTTATAGCCAGCCCTATAAATGTTTCAAATGTGAGAATCATTGTCCCATTATTATTTATGGTGTGGTCCACTTGAGCCTTGAAAATTACTAATTTTTGTATCATTATCTAAATGATTTTGCCAAATGGAGATGATTGGTGTAGATATGAAAAACTCATCATTGTGGGCTCATATAACTTTGATCTCCTTTGAATCGTTCGTACAACCTGGAGAGCTCGACTAGCGTTAGCGATTGTCTTCACACGACCGGTACCCATTCCTCATAAATGATGTATGGTAAATAAAAAATAAAAAATAAAATAAACTGAAAAGACAAAATGGGTGATGTATCTGTGGGTCAGGCCAATCCATCCATTGGACTCAAAATAGATAGCTTATGTCTCACCAATCATTCCTATAAGACAATCCTGTCCATCATTTGATATCCAGATATATATCAGATATCGATCAAATGGTTAGGAATGTCCAATCCATGCTTATTATGGACCATTTCCATCCAAGATAGATCAAATTGATGCATCATGCTGGGACCTTGCTATGTGGAGGGGATTAGTTGATACCGGAACAGCTCAGTAGGTGTTATCCTTACCATGTGTGGCCCACCTTGATGAATGCGTTCTACATGTACACTATCTATCTATTTTTTTTATCTCATTTAATGATGTTAAAAAATTTAAGTAGATCTAAATCTTCGATGAACATCCGTGAAAAAAGCAGTGAATAATCATTAAAAGCTTTTTATAAGCTACAAAAGTTTTGAATAAATGAATCTTTGTATTTTTCCTTCCTCTAATTTTGTTGGACCTTATCAATAGGTTAGGTGGAAAATAAACATTATCTATCTGCATAAAATGGATCTTAGAAAGTTTTTAATAGTGAGCGTTAATCATCACAGTTTCTTATGGTGGGGTCCACCTTAAATTTAAATATACTTCATGTCTGAGACTACCCACTAAGGGTTACCCGGGTAACACGTAGACCACACTCCTTTCGATAGAGATGGAAGTCCAATCTCTATGGTACACATGGCCAGCTGAAGGACCAATCAAAGTTATCCATTATTGGGCTTTATTTTGTTTTAAAAAATCAAACCTATCATGCAATCTTATCCATTGCTTTTCTTCAATTTCATTATTTCACACCATCACACGCACCCACTTTTCTTACACCATCTCTTCAAAAGCCCATCATCAGATGGCTGACATCAACCAATCTATATCTATTAGGGACAGATTCAATGGACAGCCCCGATTGATACACGACCCTGCCCCGCGTACCGCCGACAGATGCTTACCGTATTCCTGTCCTGTCCCTGTACCATACCACCTCCGGCAAGAAAGATGCTTTCCTTAAAACAACGGATCTGCAGCACGTGCAGGGTACCACGTGTAGGATAGCTTTCGGTCGTTTAAAGCTGACTCAGCTCTGCTGACCAAACAGTCCATCAGTCCAAGGTATCGTCTGATGTCGCCACGTGTAATCTTCTTATTTTATTCGGAAACGGATTGGCTACTCCCCTGACACCATCCAATGGCTGGTGGTCGGTGCTATGTGGGCCCCACCATAATGTATATGTTTCATCCATGCCATCCATCTATTGTTAGAGATCATTTTAAGGTATGAGTCCAAAAATGAGATATATCCAGATCTCAATTGGACCACAGTACATGAAACAGTGTTGAATGAGGGTCAACCATTAAAAACATTTTCGGGCCATAAAAGTCTTGGATCAAGATGATCTTTGTTTTTCTCTTCATCTGGGCCTGTATCACCTAATAAACAGATTCGATGTCAAATAAACAGTATAGTAGGCCTTAGGAGGATTTTAATGGTGGATATCCAATCACTATTGTCTTCATATGGTGTGGTCCATCTAAAATTTATATCCCTCTCATTTTTGGAATCAAGCCATAAAATGATATGTAAAAATGGATGAACGGAATGGATGAAATACATACATCATGGTGTGGCCCACAGAGCACCGACCATCAGCCACGTAACTGGTGGCAGGGGGAGTAGCCAATCCGTTTCCATTTTATTCCGTTGTCGTTTTTATTTATTTATTTTTTATCTTGCGTTCCGTCTGTTTGTTTCCGCAGCACGGTTGAATTATAAATTATGAGATAAAGCTGCTGTATCATAAGTTACAATACAGCCAAAATTTCCCGCCAACTTATTTTGTATTTATAAAATCCAAACCGTAAAAAAGATGGGCCACACAATCATGAATATGTGACACCAAAATCAGACCAATCAACGCATCAGGTAGGTCATACCAGTACACTATCAAACCAACAGATGTCCTTTGACCTCACGTCCTCTGTATCAGGTAATCAACATAGCGTGTCCCACTTTTGTACGGGTTTCATGTTCTAGATATGCAGTATGTTGGCGGGAAACGGATGATTGTATAATAACTGATGGCACAGGCGATGTACTTGATCATTTCTGTTTTTATTACTATGAAGCCGGCATTTATTGAAGAGCCCGCGGGTTTTGAGAGCGGGATAAGGTGAGACGCTGGCTCCACGCAGTACGGTGAAGCCCTTGACGTGGGGCCCACAATGATGTATTTTTTATATATCCACACCGTCCTTCCGTTTTTCAAGATCATTTTATGGAATTATGATAAAAAATAAGCTGATCCAATTATCAAGTGGACCATACCAAGGAAATAGTGTTGATTGACCATTAATGAAGATAAAAGTTTTGGATCAAGCTGATAATTTATTTTTTTTCCTTCATTCAGGCTTACGTGACCTTATCAACAGATTGGATGGCGAATAAACACTACATAAACATTAAAGTTCGCCCTAAGAATTTTTTAATGGTAGGGCGGTCAATCACTGTTTCTTATCGTATGGTCTACCTGATAATTGGATCTGTTTATTTTTAGATTAATACACTAAAATGATTCGTAAAAACGGATAGACGGAGTGGATATATTATACATACATCAAGGTGGGTCCCACGGTAATCCCACGGTAAGGGCCGCACCATCTTGCGTGGGGCCGGGGTCTCAGCTAATCCACTCTGGCGGGTTTTGCGATGTGTTTGGATTTTTCTTCAGAAAAATACGTCGAATCTGGTCTGCGCTCTCTTTCGGTGGCCGCTTTTGAGGGCCCTTCGATTGGTTCTCACGCCACTGGAATTTAGATTTGCAATGGGCGGTTTGGATTTATCTCACCTGAGGCAGCTAATCACTGTGCATGCGGCATACGTGTGCAGACAAAACTCGACTGTCTAAACAATGTCTCAGATGCAAGTTGATCATTTCATCTTGAATTCCTGTATGATTGAGAAAAACTAACTTTGGTACTCTGTAAGTGATGGTGGATGATATGCTGGACACGAAATTTTCACGTGTTGCGTACGGTTCTTCAAATTTAACTGATGGGTCATACTTTAAACGTATATAATGAACCAAAAATTGGTTATCTAAGGTCCGTATCTTGAACTAAAAGTGGGCTTATTTGGTTGAGTGTTGTATTCATGGACATTTATCAACGTTTAAAAATGAAAGATACCCAATGGTCCTATTTCAACAAATAATTGTTCACAAATTAGATGCGAGGTGACCAATCTAATTTTGGGATTGCATACTAGTGATAGTGGGGTCCAGAATTTTGGCTGTTTTGAGTGAATACATGCCACGATTTTTGTGTGCCTGCTTATCAAGTTTTATGATAGGCCCGGAGTATCAGATAATTAATTCCCTCAACTCTGATATGATTACTTCAATTTGGACCCTTGATCATTCTCCTCCTACTTGATTGTTGTATGGCTATCAATAAAATGGATGGACTATTCGATGTGTGAATTTTGGGAAAAAAAAAAAAAAAATTGAAACTCTTGTTGTAGACCATCCAATCCACAAGTATGAATGTTATGTGTTCAGTTGGGAAGGGACATGAATTGGATGTTGTAGAACTCACCACCCTAGTGTTCAAAGTATCAATATCACTACAAGTTTCACTAGTCGGAAATATGGAAACAATATTGATATTACTGATATATAATATTGTACATAATCGAAAATGTAAAGAAACATGAAAAAAATGATGGAATTTTTAGCGAAACTTTAAAAGATGTTAAATATACGTTTTTACATATTTAAAAATAAAAAAAATATCATATATAATTAGTTTTCATTTAATGGAGTTTTAAAATTATATGTTGTTATCAGAAATCAGTCCAGCTATTCTATCCGGCCTATTCAACCATCCAACCTTCCATCCAAACATCCAACGATGTTGCAAAATATCAACAGTACATATGGTATTTCACTAAGAAATCATCAACGGTTGGAAAGGAAACGAAATATTGTGGTTTTAATATCGCACATGTTGTGATATCAATAATAACGAAATATTATCATTATCAATGATAAATTGAACATTACATACAAACATGTATTTATTAAAAAAATTTAAAATAATTTTTTCTAATAAATAAAATTTTGATGATAGCAATATGTTAATGGTCTTATTGAAATATCGTCGATACGCTTATGATAAAAGCATTACCTAGAATTTACATTATCCAAAATATTGGTAATTCATTGACGGTATTAATACATTGGCAATACAAGCGACACTTAAAATTTATATAATTAAAAATATTTGTGATTGCATTAACAATATTGGTACGTTGGCGATACTTAGCGATACATTATTAATATCTGAAATTTTTAATACTACCAACGTTATCATTATTGCTAAGCTGGAGATAAAGATAATATCAAAGATATTTTGATAATATCAGAGATATTCGAACATTGCACCACCCTCAACGTAGTGTAATGATGTGGGGAGATTTGAGGGTCATACATTTTCAGAGATGGACCCAAGCCTTTTTAAATATTTTTCAGTTGAATACATACTCAGCGTACAACTCACCAAACGAATCTTGCCATGTCATCACACCACCATGGAGTGGTGAGGGCCTCGTTACCTAATCTGCATTTGTCCGAAGTCGTTGCATTGATTGGCAATGAGCTCAGCATTCTTGTTGGTTCGCCACTAATTACTCTAGACGGTGGTTTTGAAACTCAAAAACTCAACTCGATATTGAGTGGGGCTGGGTTGACTTGAATACTCAACTCGACTCAACTTGATATTAATAATTAAACTAAGAATTTATTTACATTAATAATAGACACTAAAAAAAAAATATTAATCTGCAGTTTTTTAACATAGACAATTGCTTGGTCAGCTGGTAAATGTTGTTGATTGGGTTAGTTAACTTTATGAGTTTGAATCAATCCATATGCACCAATTTTCAATTAAAAGAATTTTGACCCACAAAGTGACTCGATTAAAGTCCCGCGGAGTCATATCACATATATGTGAGTTGACTCAACAACTCAAGCTGAGTCAAACTCCTCAACGAGTTTAATAGTGTTAGGTGAGTTGACTTGACAATTCAAGCAGAGTTAGACTCAGCAAGTGTCACTGTGGCTTGGCACGATTTCTTGTTGAGTTGAGCCGAGTTAACTCCGCCATGTCTTGAGTTGAGTCACTGAGTTGTAGGCTTGTGCTCCAAACCATTAAGGGTGGCGATGGGCCCGGTTCATGGGCCTTAATAAGCTCTCATATCCATACCCATTGGGCACTGATTGCCCATTTATAATTTCAAATTTTTGAAAAGAAAAAAATCCTAACCACTACCTTAAAAAATATATATATTTGTTGTGAAATTAAATTGTAATTATTTTTCAAAAACTTAGAGAAATAGGAACATGATATTTTGGATTAAAACTTAAAAAACGAAATCTATCAATAATATTTTCAATCCACCACACAATTAATTAACATACACAGCATGAACTTATTCAAATTAAACCATGAATTATATGTGTGGCCCATATTATCATTTGATTATATGAACTTTACAGCACCCACTGTAATGTTTTAATAATCTTTTGGATCCATCACATGATTAATTAATGAATGGCCCACATTATGGTTGATTCTGTTGCACTTTGAGGAGTTAATTCTCATAGTGGGTCAACCTAGGTGGACAAGTTATATATATAATACACACACCAAGATGGGCCTACTTTTTATGGTGGATCAACCCTATTGAATGAGTTGGACAATATATACAATGCACACACCAAAGTAGGCCTACTTTTCATGGTGGGTTTGTTGGATAGATTGCATGGCATGCACAACCACACACCAAGGTGGGTCCACTTTTTATGATGATTCAACCTTGTACGATAGGTTGGATGGTATGAACAGTTGCTACATATAACAGGTGAGAACCAGCCTCTCTCTTACATAGATTTATAAATAGAAAAGTAGTAATTATTATTAATTACTAATTAATGATCATAAAATAATTTTAATATTAAGAAAAATATATATACATATATATATCATTAAAATATAATCAAGTTCGATTTTAGGTCCCGCTATGGCCAGCCATAAACCCACACCTAGCTCATTCATTAAATAAGCTTAATTTCATACACATATAGCCACCCGCACCCATTTACCAATACCCACACCCAACCCGCATCAGGCTCAATTCAATACCTGTCAGCATACCTAGCATGTTGCCAGCCCCGTATACCATCCATTTAGTAGGCTACAACTCTGATTGCCTCCGGTTCTCAAGATTCATCATAAGCTGATCACAATCATCATGTTTGGTTGACAATGGATGGCTATATTGAATAAAAATCCATGTTCACACTCTTCTCATCATCTGTTATTGTGCATTTTGACATGGGTTTTCGAATAGAGAACGGTCGCGTGCCCAACAATAGATACCTACGAGGTTACTTTCTCTAAAAATGAGGAAAATGACTTAATGTGCATGAAATCTATAGTCCGTTAGGCACACCATCACTTGTTTGGCCTTGATGGCAAAATTCAAGTTGATTCAACACTTAAGTGAGCCACTTAAAAAAAATTATACCTAAAACTTCTAAATTCACGTGTTATAGCCTACATGAGTTTTGAAATACTGTAAGTTTTGGATAATTCTTTCATCTTAGTGAGGAACTTATATGAATAGATTGAATGTCATATAAACATCATGATGAGCTCTACAAAAATTAATTGTTAGTATTCCATCCAACTATTTTCCTATTGTTTTTCCTGCTAGAGTTTTAGATTATCATGATTTTTGGGTTCAATGCTTAACACGAGACAAGAATCTCAAGCAAGTTCCACACACCTGGTTCTTGATTCACAAAAGTAACCCCAATAAGTACCTAGCATAAGGCATGTTAGTACGCTTCTTTAGAAATGTTTCCATGGACATGATCTGATCATCCTATTGGTTAATGGCCTCTGGCTGACATGATCATTCGTAAGAGTATTTCTAGAAATAGTGATACAACTTTATAAGCATGTTTGTTTCACTAATTAGCATGATAATGTAAAGAAAATTAACAGCAATTACAAATTACTTTATCAATCTTCAAATAGCAATTATATTTTACTGTCAATTTTCGTGTTTTATTTATTCTTAGTAAAATCATAAAGATAATATGTTTACATTACTTCAATTTCAAATCATATACACACAAAAAATATTATTAATTGAATTGAAGATCTTCAGGGTAATAACAAGAAAAAGTGTCATCGTTACAATTTTTTTTACATTTTTTCCTAAGTATATATGCATTTGACCAACGATTCTAATATTTAATTTCACAATGATAATATTATAATGATAACGTATTTATTTTATATTAGGAAGATAATTAGTAAAATAAATAAACCTTATATCCAACTAATATCATATAATACAAAAAGGTTACCAGACAACCCCTTGCCTTCTGAAAGCACCAGAGATTGCTTTTAGGTAAGTGAAATGACTAAGATGTCCTACTACTAATTTTCTAAAAGTGATAGTATAACATTAAAGGGCTGATATGGTTTGTTAATGATGCCCAACCTTTCTGACATTTCATCCAACATGATGTAGAATCAGGCCAATGTAATCAATCATTAAGTAGGCCACAGGTAGATTATAAAAGGCATCAGGTGGTGAATAGTTTTCTAGGGTGTTACCCACATGGTAATTGGATTGCTTTACTTTTTGTTTGTATTAATAATTATAGGATGTGGATGGGTTGAATGTCGTACACATACCATGTGGGCCTCACAACGCACCAGCTCTAAAACCTTTCAAGAAAAATGAGAAAATTTTTAGTTGATTTAATAGTCATAAAGCACTCGACAATACTTTTAAAAGGTGGAGACTTGTTTGGTAAAATTAATTGTTTTGAGGAATTTTTCAATGAAAATCCTTATTAAAAAATTGAAAAACTACACACGAAACCAAGCTGAACAATATATAATACCTTTAACATATAATACTTTATTTGTCACTCTTGCGTAACATCTGAGCCATGAAAAAGGTGGTAGAGTGACGAGGATTTATGAAGGAAAATCAGACTACACCTTAAATCAATAGACAGTTGATGATGTGATCCAATGCACGTGTAGCCCACCTAACGAAACTCTGATATTTTCTCCAAGTGGGCTCAGAACTATGTTATCTGATTTCATGTGCAGAATTTTCCACTGAAGTGAATCATTAGCCGAAAATAAAAATATTTCCTTTCAAACCAGACATTTAAATATTATTACGGTTTTTGTTTTCTTTTCCTTTTAACCTGGCTTAAGCCCTTGAAATGCCCTGATTAATCAAAGTATCCATTCATCTTAATGGGGCTAGTCAGATGAGTGAATTGTAAGGCATAATTAAACCTACCATGGTGGACCCATCACACAATTTAGATGATTTTAATGATGGGATTTCCCATCTCCGGCCTGAGTGGGACACATATTGTGTAGTGTATCACATAGTTTGGAGGTCAGTAGTATCTGCTACTGAAAATCCCATGTGGATCCACCATGTGCATCTGTTTTATCCACGTCAAATATCCTTTTTGTCCGCTCATTTCAGGACATTATCCCAAAAATGAGGCGGAGCCAAACCTGAAGTGGATCATTTTTCCAACTCATTTTAGCTCACGAGCCTAAAAATGAGACTGATTCAAAACTCAAGTGGACCACACCATAAGAAATAGTGGTGATTAAATGCTACCATTAAAAACTTCTTATGGCCTATAAAAGTTTTGGATTAAGCTGATATTTATGTTTTCCCTTCATTCATATATGTGTGACCTAATTAACAAGCTAAGGGGCAAATAAACATTATAATAGGCCCTAGGAAGTTTTTAATATTCCATTCAATCACTACTATTCCCTTGTGGCTTACTGGGGAATTGGATTTACCTCAATTTTAAGCCCATGCCCTAAAATAACTAAGCAAAATGGATCTATAGTATGAATAAAAAAATGCATACATTATGGTGAGATCATAGAGCTCTTCATCGGTATCACCTTAATCAGCCTGATTTTTTAGGCCCTAGTCCAAACACAAGGTGGTACACCTGATAGGTGCATCTCATGGACCAGGATTGGGTAGACCCTGTCTCAAGCACGGTAGAGGCAAGTGCTCCAAGGGGCCCACCATAATATATGAGTTTTATCTTCATCCCTTTTGCCGTATCATTTTAGGTTATAAATCCAAAATGATGCAAGGTCCAAGACTGAAGTAGACCACACCATAGGAAGCAACAGTGATAGGCCACGCCCACCAGCCCACCGTTGAAACATTCCTAGGGCCTACCATGATGTTTATTTGTCATGCATCGAACCTATTCATAATGCCACGTAGACCCATACGAAAGTAAAACACACGTATCAGCTTATTCACAAATTTTGTTCCCACCAATAAGTTTTCAACAGTGGGCATTTAATCTCCATTGTGCGGTCCACTTGAGGGTTGGATATATCTCATTTATGTGATTAGAATGATATCGCAAAATGGACGGTCAATATCAATAAAATCCATACATCACAATGGACCCTCAGAAGCTCAGAGCTCAGGGAGGATAATACCCAATCCATGTCCCACCACATCTACGTGAAGTCATTCCATCCATGTCAGTGAAAGTCACTGGCAAGCGTTATGGTTCCTGAATCATGCAAACCACGACCCTGTCACACTGACTAAGCATATAAGGGGGTCGTGGAATGCATGATCCAACACCCATATCCACCAAAAGAAGATTCTCCTATCGACTTCATGGACCTCCACTCCATGAGCATGATGTGGGCCCCACATGCATGTTACGCATCACAAAATCACACGTGTTAGTATGGTGCACGTGTGCATGATATCAGCTTTTCATCGGGTGGGCCATGTTGATAGATCCTCAAGCCAGTCATATATAGACACTTAAACAGTCCAATCCCTTGATCTACACTTTTCCTTAAGTCCACCGTACACTTCGTGGGCTACCATGCAAATATCACACTGATTGGGGAAAGATTAACCATTTGATCAATGGGCTTTTAATATGGACGGTCAAGACAATCTACAATAAAATAGTTCCAATTAACAGTTTGATCCATCTTTTAATTAGGCCTACCCATGGATTGTTTATGATTCTGAAGAATCACTTTTGTTAGTTAATTATATAACTATCCAATCCATGGCGTGGAAAATGGACGGCTAGAAAAGAGAGGCCAGATCAAGGATGGATTGGATAATCTTATCATTTTTGCATGGTAGCTCATTAAATGTGTTTTAGGCTAAATGGACAGCTCAGATTGATGGATTGAATTGTCTAAGTGAACCAATGCAACTAGGTAAACTATAACTTTTAGCCTTCTGGGAGCACTGGATCATTTTTTATAAACTTATAAATCATTTCCAACCGTTCGTTTTGTTTTGTAAGCTGTGGCCTACCTGGGGAACGAAAAAGATTTAACTTTTTAGCCCTAAGTTATCAACTGTGTGGACCAGCCCAGTCAAAGCTTGGATCTTACACATGTCTGACGTATTAGCACGTGTGCTTACCTGTAGATGGGCAGGGGGTCTACAAGCAACCCTAGTATCAACACCAAGCCCTATACCACCTTACATAAGTGCTAATCCTGACCGTTCATCAGGTGGCCCCAACTGGAATCTATCATGGCTTGGAAATCAAGTCAGTTCAATTAACATGAAAGCAGCTTTTGACAACGTACACGTGTAGCTTCCTGATGGCCAGGCTAGCTAATTTTTCAGTGATCTGGTCCTTAAACACACACGTACCATTTATCTAGTGAATTATAGCAATAGCACATTGTAGTATAATAGTTCTAAAATTTGCTGAGTCAACTCGACTCGGTGAGATTTTCTTCTGAGTCAGCTAGAAAACTTGGTTTTGAGTGTAACCTGGCCGAGTTTTTAAGAGACCTGTGGAGGCAACTCATAAACCCAGTCAACTAAATACCAATCGCAATAACTCAACTGAGTAACTCACTCAGTTAATTTATTTTTTGGTTCATTGATATTTTATATTTTTATCTTAATTTTTGTATTTATTAATATTTTTAATGTTTCAATTTTATTATAAAATCCTAAGTCAAGTCATTCAGAACTTGATCGAGTGTTCGAGTCAACTCAACTGGCTAGATATATCGAGTTGAGTTGGGTTTTCGGATTTTTAAATTGTGTGCCTGGTCAGGGTTAGCTTGAGCCCAACCTGATCATTATTTGGGCCTGGGATGTGGGCCTGGGCCGTCCATTTAGAAATTGGGCCTTTTTGCGGACCCTAGCCCAAGCAATTGATACCATAAGTCTTACAAAGTTTAGGCACAGGCACACCTAATGAATGGCTTGGATATCATACACGTGTGACAAGTCCGCATGTGCATGACTATACGATTGTGTGGAGTTAGCAACACAGGTGGTGGGATATATTAATAGAGATTTTTTATTTTTATTTCTCCTTTTTTAATTGTCGGCAATGTACCTATTTGTTTGCTGGTGTCCTCGGCAATTTACCATGAGTATCACTTGATCAGGACGAAGTGCATGGCAAATCATGCGTCCACATCGCCGAGTTTGAATTCCTGACTCGTGTGTTGTGTCTTTTCTGCAACGTCAGCAAGAGAATTAACCTTTATTTTTATTTTTTTTTAGAAGACGTCATGTTGTGTTAAGAAATATCAAAGATAGTTTACGGAGTCACCTGTTTGGGGGCCTTACATAAAAACTTAGGATCTAGCTTCTCAAAACAAACCAGAATTATGAATAATAAAGCAATGAAATAAATCAAAGCATAAAACACACACCACACAAGAGATTTTTACATGAAAAACCCTCAAAGAGGTAAAAACCACGAGACCTCGTCCAGATCAACAATTCACTGTATGAAGTAGAACGTTACAACCGTCTTCACTCACACAGGAGTGAATAAACAATAAGAGAATAAAGAAAAAACGAAGAGATCTCACTGATTACGAGGACGTAAAAGCATTGAGATATAAATTGCACAGTAAATAACCTCCACGAGCATAACCTCCCTTCTACAAGTTTCGTCTCTCTCTTTCTCTCTCTCTCTCACACCTTTGATAGCTCTCTTGTGTTTTTTCTATCACTAGAAAAAACTTAAGAACCCCTATTTATAGTTTTAGGAAACTCTTTTCCTCATCCCGGTTGCGAAATAACTCAGATTTTCACAATCCGCAAAATCACAGAATGAATCTGCGTAACGATGACATGTTAAGACGACGCTACGACTGGTCGAGTACCACCCACGACCGGTCGAGAACCACCTTCGACCAGTAAAGCACCCTAGAGAAAAATAACTCAAAGTCGCTGGACTTTAAGTCGAGTCAGGGCTCGACTCCATGACTGGTCGTGCACCAGCCCTCGACCGGTCGTGTAGGGCTCACGACCGGTCGAGCACGGGACAAAAATCTCATCAAATCTCTCCCTTTTGTCCCAGGAGGGATTTACCTTCTTCAAACTAGTCTGGTTTCTACAAACCTCAAACTTGCCCTTGAGAAAAGCTTTGGTCATCATGTCTAACCCATTGTCGTCCGTGTGTACCTTCTTAAGTTGTAACACTTTCTGTTCCAAAGTATCCCTGATCCAGTGATACCGAATTTCTATGTGCTTCGACTTGAAATGCTGACTTGGATTCTTTCTCAAGTGTATAGCACTCTGACTATCGCAATAGATCATATGTTGCTCCTGCTTCAGGCTAAGTTCGTATAGGAACATCTTCATCTAAAGTATCTCTTTACATGCCTCAGTGACTGCAATGTACTCGGTCTTTGTCGTCGACAATGCTATGACCTTCTGTAGCTTGCTCTACCAAGAAATCGCTCCCCCTACAAACATGAACATGAACCCTGATGTAGACTTCATGGAGTCTGTATCGTCTGTCATATCTGCATCTGTGTAGCCCTCTAACACAGGTTTCCCGTCACCATCGCATAAGCTCAACCTGGATAAGCCTCTTAGATACCGCAGTATCCACTTCACCGATGTCCAATGATCTTTACCAGGATTGACAAGATACTGGCTAACAACACCAACTGCATATGCTATGTCTGGGCGTGTACACACTATAGCATACATCAACTTCTTACGGCTGACGCGTAAGGTATCTTTTGCATCTCTTCCACTTCTATCTTCGTCTTCAGACACCGCATGTCGCTCAATCCGAAGTGATCATCTAGTGGAGTACTAATCGGCTTCGCTGTATTTATATTGAACCGCTTTACGACTTTCTCAATATACAACTCTTGTGACAGTTAAAGCTTCTTGCTACTTTTGTCACGAGTTATCGCCATTCCTAGGATCTATTTAGCTAGGCCCAAGTCTTTCATCACAAACGACTTGCCCAACTCCTATTTCAGCCTGTCGATCTTCTTGATGTCTTTTCCCATGATGAGCATGTCATCAACGTATAACAACGAAACTAAGAAATCACCATATGAGAACTTGGGCGTGAACACACAGTGGTCCGACTTCGTTCTGTCATACCCATGCTGCAACATAAACGAGTCGAACTTTTTGTACCATTGTCGTAGAGCTTGTTTTAGCCTATACAAGCTCTTCCTCAGCCTACACACTATATGTTCTTTGCCCTTAACTTTGAACCCCTCTGGTTGGTGCATATAGATCTCTTCTTCCAGGTCACCATGGAGGAAAGCAGTTTTATGTTTAACTGCTCTATCTTCAGATCCATGCTAGTCGTCAACCCAAGCCACACTCGTATGGATGTCATCTTCACCACTGGTGAGAATATCTCTTCGAAGTCTATGCCTTTCCTCTGACTAAACCCTTTCACCACAAGTCTGGCCTTAAACCTCATCTGTGAATTCTTCTGCTCAACTTTCTTTCTGAACACTCACTTATTGCTCAAAGCTTTCTTGCCCTTAGGCAATTTCACCATATCATAGGTATAGTTCTTATGCAAAGATTTCATCTCCTCTTGCATAGCTTTCAACCACTCCCCCTTATGCTCGTCAGCTAGGGCTTCAAAATAGTCTTCTAACTCTCTCCATCAGTTAGCATAATGTACTCATGCGGTGAGTACCTCTTTGACGGCTGTATGTCCCTAGATGACATCCTCACCTGTGGCTCAACAGGTGGATCAAGTGGGAGCTGCTCCCCTGGTCCACCTTCTAAAGAAAATTTCTCGTCCTCTACATCTTGTTGTACTCCCTCATTATCAAGCAACACGGGAGGAATAACCGGATCCGTGTCCTCTAGCTCACCTAAAGTAGGCCGATTCTTCTCTGGCTTACCAATGTCTCCTATACACTGATCTTCAAAGAATATCACATCTCTACTCCTGATGAGTTTCTTCTCAGTCAAATCCCACAATCTGTAGCTGAATTTTTCATCATCATACCTCAAGAACACACACTGTCTGATCTTCATATCGAGCTTAGACCTCTCGTCCTTTAGTACGTAAATGGATGTCCTGCATCCAAACACCCTGGGATGACTATACGATGGATCTTGTCCAATCTAGACCTTCTTAGGTACTTCTCCATTCAACGGAGCTGATGGAGACCTGTTTATGAAATACACCACCGTGTGCATTTGTAACGTCTTAGAAAAATTCGTTCTTAGACCCGAGTACCACCTCTAGTAGAAATCATTTAGAACCAAATCCCTTAGAAAGTTCATGTGTATTAGCTAGCGCTAAACTAGATTACATGTATCATTAGCACTAATAACTTTCAATACGATTTGTAAGACCCAAAACCTATAGAATCGTTGACGCTATATTACCCTGAAATCTAGGATCCAACTCTAAACTCAGTTGCTCCCGGGAGTACTTTGTAACTTCGTATCGCATCTAGACCGCACGTCGAAAGTCTGACATCGATGAACTTAGACCATTATGACCGCCTAGTTGGACTTGACTATCACCTCAAAAATCAAGGCCAAACGATGTCCTGAGACCATTTCCTTAAGTCCGGAGTGAAGAGAGTGAGAAAGCAAAGATTTTTAAAAAATTAAATATGATTTTAAATAATCTGAGACGTGTCGCTTACGCGTTATTTCTAAGTGTTCTAACCGTTAGATTTCGACCCAAATTCACCCTCGGATCAGGAAAGGTGGCCCATACATGTCTAAGTACTTATGGCCCTGATTGAATTTCGATGACCGTTGAATTGAAACTGGTCTGTCATGGACGATCTGGAAATCCGATTGGACTGAAAACTTAACTTACTTAAGATCCAATATTAGTGAGCTTAAGTCCAACCGCATTTGATAAGAGGACCTCCAGACATGCTCCGTTGGATCAGAAAGAGCCCAATTTGGTTATAACCTAAGTATACCTTGCCCCTAAGGCTGTTTCCATCGACTTTAGGCTTATAAAAAGGCCTTAAACCCTCATTCCCAAATCTCATACGAATTTCTTAAACCCTAGCCATTCAAGAGAGAGAAAATAGAGAGAAAGTAAGAGAGAACCTATTGTTTCTCAGTGGGATTCTTCCCTGTTCTTTTACGTAACGATCCTACGTATCTGAATCGTTCTTCCGACGATTCTGATTCCGTTCTTGGATAAGTTAATCAAATCCTAATCTGTTTTGGAGCTTAGAATAGCTATAGTGAAGTTATAGCTAACATGTTTCATGTCTTAGGTAGCGTATCCGCCGTTGACGAAAACTTATCGTCTGAATCACATCTATTATGCGTTTTCTGGTTTAAAGTGCGGACTATATACATTTAGGTTATGATTTTCAAGGCTTTCAATGTTAGATAATGATTTATTCATGACGTGAATGCTATTACACATACCAAATGCGCTATCTGTTTCGATTTACGTATATGTATAAGGTATGTTATAAATAGAGTATTTCATGTATATGTTAGAATACCCGTATATGTATGAAATTTGTTGTTATGATTGCCATAATTCTTTGTCATTGATTCATGAACGTTAGATATGTGACAACTCCTTGATGAAAGGAATTGTCTTATTATGCTACATGGTCGACATGCGTGATGCATGTTGGATAGTGTAGTCTAAGTGTTTGTATAAATGTTTGATTGAATTAGTAGTTAGTAAAGTGTAAATTTTAAGGTTATTAAGATATGTATCTCCATCACTTTACCTGTGTGTATGATTTTTTCCATGCATTGTTTAACTTAAATTATTCATGTAAATTGTGTGTATGATTTCCTTCATGTACTATATTTATGTTCAAATTATATTTCATAAATGTTCATATGAATGTAGGATATGAATCATATGCCTGTTATTGAGCTTGTACGTGATTGGGGCTGTATTACAGCCCAGGTAATCGGTAACCGTTATTCAAATGGTGGTTGAGGTCATTTTTCACCACGCAGGATGAGTTTAACGAACCCGAGTCGTGCTTGGGATGTTCAACAGTAGTTAGGCCACACGGAGTGCTTATGCATTCCATGTCGTTCAACTCAACGTGCGCTTGGCCTAGTTGAACTTATTAACTAACCCAATTGACCGATGTTTATTCACCATATTTGGTCGCTACTGTTTGAATCTAAGACACTGAACTCACTAGTGAGACTCCCATTAACCTTGGTACCGTGATCCCCTAAGACTCGTGAGCCGGACATAGTGGTATGGGACACCGTGGTCGAGCTGTCAGCCTACGCTGGGGCGACGAGCCTCCCCGTAGTAACCAGTGAGCACCCTACTCTTGTGAGCCGATTATGGTGATATGGGACACTATAGTCGTGCTGTCGGCGTACATTGATTGGTGACGAGCCCTCTGTAGTGACCTCGAGTATATCCTGATACTGCATAAGGGCGACGAGTCTTGTTGCAGTATTTAGGATATAACTAGACCTGTATTGATTGGTGACGAGCCCTTTACAGCGATCTAGAGTCGTAACATCGTATGAGATTTCCTAAGACTGACGACCCTAGAATGGATCAATGTTTGAGAATTAATATAAGAGAAGTATCTTAGCTTCCCAATCCTGCTGTATGAAAAGGACTAATAAGAACTAGATAATCATGCTCATATCATCGCACTGCATGTGCTGTCGGTGTTGGTGTAACAGCACTGAGGAAGTGACTGACATACGCGACCGTAAGATGAAGATCGTAGAGGGAGTTTGTGGTGAGGGCATGCATCATTATCTCATTCATTTTCGCATTAACAAGGGTATCTAGGACATGTTTAATTGTACTGCTTTATCATTACTGCTTGATTGAATTGATAACATGTTAACCTTTGTTATATTGCTCCACTGAGTTGATCACTCACTCTCACGTTCTGGGATGGTGCTTAAACACCAACCAGACTCTGACTTAGATGCAGGTGACGGTGATGCCTGCGAGGCGGAGCCGGAGTTCGACGAGGACGAGGAGGCTTTCTCGTTCATGCAGTTCTCAGGCGGGTTCATGTGAGCCTTGTCCTGACTTGCGAGGAGTCTAGGATATGATTTTATTATTTTGTCACAGTTTGATACACAGTTGTACTTATTGCCCTGGACAGAGCATGCATCTTTTGGAGATTATTTTTTTATTATATATTTACTTAAGTCTTCCGCTTGCATTTTCTCACTATCCCTAATTATATCCGCTGATTTGGCTTAATCTACTTCATGTTTATGTGCTAATACATACAACATACATTCATCATTGTTTATGTTGCATAAGTGATGTTTTGGAACTCGGGAGCTGAGTTATGTTCGACCCCTGAATTTTAAGGCGTTACAGCATTGCTTCTCCCCAGAATGTCTTGGGCAATTTCTCATAGGATAACATGCATCTGATTCTTTATACAATGGTGCGATTCATTCGCTCAGCTACACCATTATGCTGAGGGGTCTTGAGAACCGTCTGTTCATGCCGTATACCCAGGGACTTACAATAATCATGAAAGTCGTCAATGTATTCACCACCATTATCAGTGCGGATACACTTCAATGATCTACCTGTCTCTCTCTTGACCATAGCATGAAATAATTTAAACATACCAAAGACCTCATCCTTGGATTTCAAAACATAAACACAAACCCTCTTAGATGCATGTAGACACTGAAAATCGGCGCCCACGCTGATTTGTAAATGTTATGTTTTTGGTTGTGGGGGTGATTAGGCTGATTTATGGATGTTGGAGTCGCCACTAGCCAATTAATCTCAGAATCCCGCTGTCGGCTAGAACCCGCAGAATATGTAAGGTTGGAGAAATCCGAAAACTCTCCTACCTTAGATTGACTCCTGGCCTACGATCTGGGATTCCGGGTAGGAGACCTCGGTTACAAAGATGGAAGGGGTTAGGCACCCTCTCTGCCTATACAAATGTACGGTCTCTACTAAGTATAGTAAAAAAATCTCAATGGATGATGGATGCTGTGGTTGAGAAGGGACTAGCCACACATGCAGATTTCTGATGTAATAAGATCTGAGATTTCGACAAACTACATAGCATACGTCCAATAGAGTGTCTAGAAGGCGGATGTGATGATGCTTATGTAAAAAAGTAAAGAAGAGTAGACTAGATCAATAGAAATTTTTAATATGATAGGATCCGATGTATGTCAAGTTACAGAGCATACGTTCACTAGGGATATAGAAAAGTAAGGGGGTTGAGAAGGGAATAGATGTCATGATGAATGTTTGTATGTAAAATGAATGATTCTTTAGCTCGATCTTGAGTAGGCTAAGAGATGGACTGCATCATGATCAAACCGATCTAGGTTTGTGGGTTGGAAAGGTTGAGAGGAAGGCTAGGGGGTAGCTTGAAGGATCGGGTCTTTGAAGGCTTGGGAGCTCCTTCCCACTCCTTCACTCTCTTCATCACTCTCTTTCTCTCTCTCTCTTAAGCTTAAATTGAGAAGTGACTTCTTGGATGTGTTTGAAATGAGAAGAGGAGATGGTTATTTATAGCCTTCTCTGATGATCCTATGGTAATTGTAGGGTTTAGGAGGGATAAAAGGTGAGGTAGCAAGTTATGGTTGGTTGTGGAAAAAGAAATGTCATGTGGCACTCTCTCATTAGCTATGTGGAATGGTAAAATGGTAAATAAGCTCGGTTAGGAGGATAATTTCAGGAGAAAGTTGACTTTTAGACACTGGGATAGCCGTCCACACGCGGGCCACGAGTGGCGGCACCCTGAGTACCGCCGGCGGTAGTCAGACTACCGCCCGGTCTTCACTTGGGTTGGGTTCACGCGTGCGGGCTTCGTATGTTATGTTAGTTCGTCTGGTGGTCTTCTTCTGGGGTTTACGGCTCAGACAAGTGGGTTTTGGCTTTGGTAAAGAGGGTCTTGGTTAGGGTATAGGGTAAAGACGGGGTTGTATGTGAATTTGGACGGTTTGGATCATGGTTTCTAGTTGCAGGTTGGAATTTTGAAATTTTTGGGTCAGGTTCTAGGATTAGGGTTTGGTTCAGGATATGATCATGGTTCCTTGACTGTCTTAGCTTTCTCAAGATGTCAACCTGGGTTGGGTGTCTATAATGTATCATCTATAAAAGTAATAAAATGTAATGCCCCACCCAAAGTTTTTGTCCTCATAGGACCACAAACATCAAAATAAACCAAATATAATGTATGCACTTTATTAACATGAGAAGCAGTTTTAACAAATGAAACTCTATATTATTTCTCTGATAAACAATTAAGATAAGTTTTGAGAGGTGTACTTGTTACATTTGGAAGGAGTCACTTTTTCGCTAATAGCTAAAGCCCTTTTTCACTCATGTGACCTAAACACCTATGATACATATCAATAGTTGAATCTTCCAATGCGTTCAACCCACCTTTGCACACACTGACACTTGCCTTGTACAGGTGCAATACTTCTTTCTTCTGGCTGCGATCAACGAACCCTTAATGAGCTTTCAGTTTCTACCAGCAAATCGGCTTTCATAGCCATCATCATCCAACCTTCTCATCGACATCAAGTCAAGGCGAAGATCTGGAATATGCCTCACATCCCTGAGAACCAATGTACATCCCACATCGGTCTTCACACAAATATCACCGACTACTACGATCTTTAATATGCCAGAATTTCTCATCATCACGGTCCCATAGTCACCTGACTTGTAGCTTGTGAAGTCCCTGCGTAGAGTCATATGAAAAGAAGCTCCTGAGTCAATCACACAGTCGGTGTTCTGACTCGTAACCGTGAGACATACATCATGATCTGTAAAAAGAATAACTACAACGTCACCATCTGAAGCAACCACAGTGGAATCTAATTCATCTTCCTTCTCCTTTCTTTTTCCTTTCTTGTCGCTCTTCTTACCACGACATTCATGCTTGTAGTGACCCTTCTTGCCACAATTTCAGCAATTAACGTCCTTTCTGTTACTCGACTTGCCTCTTGATTTATCTCGGGCCTTTCCGCCCTTCCTGTTCTTTCCTCTCTCCCATTCCTATGTGACAAGGGCCTCTTACTGAGTAGACCCCTGAGACTTTCTCCTTGTCTCCTCATTGAAGAGACAGCTAGTAACTTATTCCATGGATTTCTTTCCGTCTAGTACGGAGTTACTTAGAGACATTACCAATGTCTCCCAACTGTCAGGCAATGAATTAAGCAAAAGTAAAGTCTGTAATTCATCATCCAGGACCATCTTCATAAAAGAGAGTTGGTTCACTATATTGCTAACCTCATTCATGTGCTCAGCCACAGAACCACCATACTTGAACTTGAGATTCACAAGTCGCCTTATAAGAAAAATCTTATTACCGGCTGTCTTCCTCTCATACAGCCCTTGTAATTTCAGCCATAAGCTAGCGGCTGAGGTCTCCATGGACACATGGTGGAACATAAAATCATCTAACCATTTTCTAATAAACCCCACTGCTTTTTGGTCCATATTCTTCCAATCATCATCAGACATATCCTTAGATTTTGCTGATATGCCTAAAATTGGAGAATATAAGTCCTTGTAATAAAGCAAGTCCTCCATCTTAGCCTTCTATATGGTCCAGTTAGAACCATTGAGGCTGATCATCCTTAATGAGCCACCTTCCATATTTCAAAACCAATCATACCCGTTTAATGAACTTAGCTCTGATACCACTTTGTTTGGGGGGGGCTTGCACAAAATCTTAGGATCTAGTCTCCCAAAACAAACCAGAATTATGGATAATAAAGCAATGAAATAAATCAAAGCATAAAACACACACCACACAAGAGATTTTTACGTGAAAAATCCTTAAAAAGGTAAAAACTACAGGACCTCGTCCAGATCAACAATCCACTATGAAGTAGAACGTTACAACCGTCTTCACTCATGTAGGAGTGGATAAACAATGAGAGAATAAAAGAAAAATGGAGAGATCTCACCGATTATGAGGACATAGAAGTGCTGAGATATAAATTGCACAGTAGATAACCTCCACAAGCATAACCTCCCTTATACAAGCTTCCTCTCTCTCTCACACCTTTAATAGCCCTCTTGTATTTTTTCTATCACTAGAAAAAACCTAGGAACCCCTATTTATAGTTTTAGAAAACTCCTTTTAGCATCCCAGTTGCGAAAAGACTCAGATTTTTGCATTCCACAAAATCGCGGAACGAATCTACATAACCATGACCGGTCGATACAAGGCCACAACCGGTCGAGCGCCCCCCACAACTGGTCAAGAACCACCTTCGACCGACGAGCACCCTGAAGAAAAATAACTCAAAGTCGCTGGACTTTAATCGAGTCAGGGCTCAACTCCAACCGGTCGTGCACCAGCCCTCAACCGGTCGTGTAGGGCTCACGACCGGTCAAGCACGGGACAAAAATCCCATCACCACCTATGTTCCAAAAAAATATGTTTACACAATTCAATCAAACATTGGACCACACGTGTTAATATGGTCCTATATTTGATTAATGAGTGTGATTAGAATTAGTGCAGGCATGTTAGAGTCATACTCGAATCAAGTTTGATTAAACACTAGTACCCTTACATTCAGATAGACCGATTACGACTAAACTCTTGGGATCGGTGACCCTGTCAAGCATCAATGGTTATAACCAACAAGTGATTTTCGAACAATATGGTTAGTCCTTTCGAATAGATTTTATTTACTTTACGTTCGGGATTTTTCTTTACTTACCGGATATAGGATTTGTATTTCTCAACAAAAAAAATGTTACCAGATTTAAAATTAAATGCTAAAAATTGTCAATTTTATTAATTTGTATTAAAAATTCAATATTATTGACAAATAAACAAAACAAAGTAGAAAAATAAATGAAAAATAAATGCATGCAATCACTTATGTAGACAAACAATGTAAAAGGACAAAAATATTGTTTGGCTGAATGAATTATTTCATTACTCTTTGTGATATATATACACACATGTTTACAGATTTTACAGAATCAATCAAATATAATCTTAACTAAATATAGTTATAAATAAGCATGGAAGAGATTTTACAGAATCAATCAAATATTATCCAAGCTAAATATAGTTACAGATAAGCATGGAAGAGATTTGTTACTAGCTGGACTGATTTGCTATGCTGGATGGAATCTTGGATGGTGTATTCTCTAAATACCCCCGCAAGAGATGTCAATCTTGGACCGAAGAAGAGATAACCGTTGGCGAGACAGTGGATTGGTGAGAGCATCAACAAGCTGATCAGCAGTGGCAACATGAGCAACATGAAGGAGGCCTTGAGATACCTTGTCACGAACAAAGTGAAAGTCGATAGCAATATATTTCATGCAAGAGTGAAAAATTGGGTTTGCGCACACATAATTTGGCCCCACGTTATCACATTAGATGACTGGTGGTTGAGAGACTGGAACTTTGAGTTCATGTAGTATCAATTGAATCCAAGTGAGTTCAGCAGCAGTGGAGGATATGGCTCGATACTCGGCTTCGGTAGAGGAACGAGCAACTGAACGTTGTTTGCGGGAGCTCCAAGAGATGACATTGCCACCACGATAAACAATATATGCAGTGGTGGATGTGCGATCATCAATATTGTCAGCCTAGTCAGCATCCGAGTAGGCATAGAGAGAGTTCGGCATGTTTCGTCGAAGGAATAAATCATGAAAAATAGTACCTTTGAGATAGCGCAGTAAGCGCTTGGCTGCTGTCTAATGTAAATCTATGGGATTATGCATAAATTGAGAGAGCTTATTGACGAAAAAGCATATGTCCGGACGAGTGAAAGTGAGATATTGTAATGTCCCTATGACACTGCGATATTGGGTAGCATCGACCAGAGGAGAGCCATCACGAAGTGTAAGTGAACCAGTAGTCGAAAGAGGTATGCTAACAGCCTTGGCTCCATCCATATGAGTCCGAACAAGGAAATCACGGATGTATTTGTGTTGACTAAGGAAAAGACCGTCGCTAGTGTGAGTAACCTCAATCCCGAGAAAGTAGTGAAGTGACCCCAAATCTTTAACAGAGAACCGCTGGGAGAGAGCATCAATGAAGCTAGAGACAAAGCTTACATTACTGCCTGTTACTAGTAAATCATCAACATATACAAGAAAATATATGATAGCACCATTGCAGGTATAAATGAAGAGTGAGGTGTCTAATTTGGCATTGGTAAATCAAAAGGAGAGCAAAAAGGAACTAAGCTCTTGGTACCAAGTGTGTGGGGCTTGCTTGAGGCCATAGACTGTGTGTCAAAGATTAAAAACATGGGAGGGAAGTGTCGGATCAGTGAACCCCGATGGTTGAGACATGTAAACCTCCTCGGAGAGGGAGCTATGAATAAATGCATCATTTACATCAAGTTGATGTATTTTCCAACTATGATGAAGGGCAAGGCTAAGTACAATCCGAATAGTAGTGGGTTTTACAACCAGACTGAAAGTCTCAATGTAGTCAATGTTTGGACATTAGTGGAAGCCTTTGGCGACGTGGTGAGCTTTGTAGCGATCAATGGAACCATCTGGATGGTGTTTGATACGAAAAACCCATTTACAACCAATAAGATTTTGAGAGGAGTGAAAAGGAACAAGATCCCACATGTCATTGCGGAGAAGGGCATTAAATTCATCAGACATGGCATGTCGCCAGTGGGGTGCACGAAGAGCTTGTGTGACACAAGTGGGCTCAAGCGATTCTGGCAGGCTATGCTTGGTGGTGACATTAAGGAACTTGGGATTGGATTTGAAAATATTGTGTTGGGCATGAGTGGTCATGGAATGAGTGCAAGGTGGGGAGAGGTAGGGCTTAACCACGAGTTAAGATACGGGTTGAAATAGCGTAGGCTCAGATTTAGGATGGTTGAGAGGGGTTAGGTTAGGTGAATCAAGAGGCATTTAGGGTGATGTAGGAGAAACACATAGAGGAAACAAGTCTGTAGCACTAATAAGTGGAGGTGTGGGGTATGAAGGCATAGAGGTATTAGGGATAGGCAGATCATGAGTTGAGGAACCATGCAAGATAGGTACACAAATAATAGGCGCTGATGTTGTATTATGATGAGGAAGCAAAGCAGTGGATGGAGTTGATGAAGATGGATCGGAGGAAGAAAATGAAGGATATGTAAATACAGATTCATCAAAGATGACATGACATGAGATAAATGGGCGGTTGGTGGAAGGATCAAAACATTTATATTCACTTTGAGTGAGAGAATACCTAAGGAACACACATGGGCGAGAACGAGCGTCAAGTTTAGGGTGAGAATGAGACAAACGCAAATTGCAATAATTGGGGGTGTCACCAAAGAGAGCAATGAAGGGAGAGTTATTATCAAGAATAGGTGTGGGAAGGTAATTTATTAGGTAGGTCGCAGCTTGAAAAGCATAAGACTAAAATGAAAGTGGTATGAAGGAATGATGAAGTAGGGAGAGTCCGGCTTTAACAAGATGGCGGTGTCGACGCTTAGCAGGGTCATTGTGTTGAGGCGTGTGGGGTGGAGTATTTAAGCACGTAATGCCATAACTAGAGAGAAGAGAGCCGAATTTTTTATACTCACCCCCACTATCGGAGTAAATGGAGACAATTTTAGTTTTAAAATAATTTTCAACTGTAGCTTTAAATGCTAGAAAAAGAGAATAAACATCCAATTTATTTTTGAGATGAGATAGCCACATATATTTGATAAAATGATCAATAAAAATAATATAATATTTAAAATTATCCATTGATTCAACCGGAGTTGGTCCCCATACATCAGTGTAAATGAGATCAAGCAGACCACGACTTTTAAGAGAAGATGCATGAAACGGATGTTTATGGATCTTATAACATTGACAAGAGGAACACAAGGTAAAGATAGTAGACGAAGATGACAAGGGTAAAGAAAACTACTTGGCAAGATATTGAAGGGTGCGAGACGACGGATGACCAAGTCGTTTTTGCCAGTCTTGATTGAGAGCCTTGACACCAATCATCGCGAAGGGCTGAGCAACAAAAATGTGCACACTCGTAGGCCATTCATACATATCGTTTTTATTCGGGCCGTGGATGATAATCTCCCCCGTGCGCAAGTCCTTGACAAAAAATGATAGAGGAAAAATTCAATAGATGTAAGATTAGTTTTACAAAATTGAGAGACAGACATAAGATTTTTTTACATGGAAGGAACACACAAGGTATTGGATAAAGTAAAGGATTTGGAAGAACTAAAGAGAGATGTAGATCCAGAGTGAGTAATACATAAACCTGAGCCATCACCAATAACAATATTGTCGGGTCCATCATAAGGGGAGTGAAGAGATAAATTTTTCAAGTCAAAGGTGACATGGTTTGTTGCAGCAGAGTCGACAAGCCAAGGTTGAGAAACAGAAAATCCAGTGGCAGTGTAGTTAGCTGTTGATTCCAAATGGGAGAAATGACGAACCTGAGGGCATCGTTTGGCGGTGTGGCCCTGTTGATCACATAGTTGACAGAACCCTTTGTAGCTACGGCCTTGAGAGAAGCTGGTCCGCTGCTTTGGATTGTATGAGTTCCCTTGATTAGTATAATGCGAGAAGTGATTAGAACGATTAGAGTTGTATGGAGAACCTTGATTAGCAGGGAACCAAAATTGTTGGGATTGACTGCGAGTACCACCACGATTGGTGGGAAAATGGCGAGGAGAATTGTTACTTGTACAGTGAGTTGCATTGGCAAAAAGTAATGGGGATTCACTACGGGCTTCTTGTCATTTGAGATAGGCCTTATAATCAACAAGTTTATCATATAGATCTTCAAAGGAGATGAGATTTTTCCGAGCACGAATGTCGGTAGTGATTTCTTTGCATTCATCACCAACTCCATTGAGAATGTGAATAACAAGATCATCATTAAGTAAAGGAATATCAATGAGAGCTAACTAATCAGAGATAGCCTTGATGGTTTGCAGATATTCAGTAATAGACTTACCATCACGGGGTCGAGTGAGTCGTTCCTTGAGACTCATAACACGTGAGCGAGAGCGATTCACATAGAGGCCTTTAAGTTTGTCCCACACTTCTTTGGAGGATTTGCTAGATGCAATTATGGTCGCAATCAAGTCAAAGACTGTGATACGGATAGCATGTAATAGAAGTTGATCTTGGCGCTTCCAAATAATTGATGTGATTGAGTTGTTAGAAGGACATGGTTTTGAGCCATCTAAGTAGCCTATTAGGGCATAACCAATCAAGAGAGAATCAAATTGGGCACACCATGTTAGGTAGTTTAAGGGCGTGAGTTTGAGAGGGAGTTGTGCATTAGCAATGGCGATCAACGATGCATTTGAATCAAAGGAAGCTACAGCGAATGTAACCATGAGAGTTGTGGTGATTGATTCTTGTGCAGCCATTGATGAAGAATCAAGGTTTCTCGTTGGAGATGAAGTCTCTGGTAGCATAAATGGACAAAAATATTGTTTGGCTGAATGAATTATTTCATTACTCTTTGTGCTATATATACACACATGTTTATAGATTTTACAGAATCAATAAAATATTATCATAACTAAATATAGTTACAGATAACCATGGAAGAGATTTTACAGAATCAATCAAATATTATCCTAACTAAATATAATTACATATAAGCATGGAAGAGATTTGTTGCTAACTGGACTGATTTGTTGTGCTGGACAGAATCTTGGATGGTGTATTCTCTACACAATGAACACGAATTGGTCAGCAAGATGTGATTGATGGTTTGATCTTGTGAACCATAGTTACAACATACAATTGTTCTCTAATCATTCCAGCCTGACCTAAGAGATCTCCAAGAGTTAGATACTATTTTTATATCTCTTGCTAGCATGATCATGAAGATCCGTAGATCTAATAGGATTAGTCTTGCTAGTCCTAAATCGATCACTAATCCATTAGTTTCCATCTACTTCTAGAATCTTCGTGATTGCTGCAAGAGCATCGATCATCTTTGGGAGGATCTCCCATTTCGAAATGATTGTAAGAGATGGTATTACTGGGCATATCTAAATTTGTGATAGGATCTTTATCTCAATGAATTTTTTATAACTTTGTTGAGCATGTTACCTCGGATACACATGCTACATGTATTAGGGCTACGTGTCATTCAATTTGGCATTTTATACGCAAATTCAGGTATGACTCTTTACTATTTTGCTTTTCGGCAGGTGACGTGCAACCAAACAAGGCGCGGGCAAAATATATTCTTGAAGCACGATTAAGATTTTGTCTATCGTCATTAAGCGCATAGTATCAGCACCTGGCAACATCTCATTGGTAGGAGTGAGCACCAAAAATAAGGATAAACAAGCAGCATTTGACATCGAACACACGTGTGGTTTCCCTAATGGTCATGCTACAAGGGCGGATGAGTGATCTGGACCTCAAACACACACATACCGTTTATCTAGTGAACCATGGCAATTGCACATTGTAGCATAATAGTTCTAAAACTTGCTATGTCAACTCAACTCGGTGAGATTTTGAGCTAAGTCATTTAGAAAACTTGGTTTCAAGCATTATCTAGCCGAGTTTTTGAGAGACTTGTCGAGGTGCGACTCGTAAACTCAGTGAACACGATGTGAGCAGAATAATTCAGCCGAGTAACTCACCCGGTCAATTTTTATTTAATTTTTTAAAAAAATTCATTATTGTTCTTTGATAGTTTATATTTTTATCTATTGTTTGTATTTATTAATATTTTTAATGTTTCAATTTTATTATAAATCCCAAGTCAAGTCATACTGAATTCAATCAACTCTTAGAGTCGAGTCGGGTTTTTGAGTTTTTAAATTATGTATTATAATCGACGGCCGGAGGGTGTTAAGTGTTAACGGCTGATCTGGGCCTGATCAGGGTTAGCTTGAGCCCAAGTCTCATCACTATTGGGCCTAGAAGGTGGGCCCAGGACCACCCATTTAGTAATTGGGCCTTTTTGCAGACCCAAGCCCAAGCAATTAATACCATAAATGGGTTTGTGGATTTCAGCTCAGGTCTCAATAGGTCTTACAAATTTAGGCATAGGCACACCTAATGGATGGCTTGGATACCATACACGTGTTACAAGTAGGCATGTGCGTGACTATACTATTGTATGGAGTTAGCATAAAAGGTGGTGGTATATATATTAATGGTGATGTTTCTTTTTCTTTTTTATAGTCTTAATGAGGTCCCATGAATATTTCTATGTCTGATGGTGGGCCATCATATCATCTGGTCGTTCGGGCTACCAGAGAAAAGGATGGGGCCCACTACAGACGTAATCATGAACCCGTGCAATAGGCTGATGTATCTCGATCATTTCATGTGTGGGCCCCATCTCTTAACCCAATGGGAGCCTGTTGAAAGAAATAATTAGGTGGGCCACGTGGGGCCCACCTTCTCCTTTTGGCAGTTGTTGTTGTTGTTGTTGTAGTGGTGTCTATGGTTGGCTTTGATTTGAGAGGGTTCGGATAAGAACCGCATGTTTTGCTTGTGCTGCAACTAGGTTGGGTGGAGATATTCGCGCTCGCGCCGCCAGTCATCAAGCGCCGGATACAACCGCCCAGCACGTCTCAAAATTTTAGGTATGTGTGAGATCTGGTCCGTTCATCAGATGGGACTCATGGTGAGTGTACCATAGATGAAAAATAAGACGTATTTGTTGCAAATAATAGACTTTTGTGAAAAGATAACCAACGGTTCATGTTAAATGTATATTTGGTTAGTGGAGCAGCTTTCGTTAGTTTGAATAGGGTGGATCTGGCTCGGGCCCGCTCAATGAATGGCTCCGATCTCTCATCACATGTAGCACTTTTTTATGGGTAGGGTGCTTGTGTTTGAAAATTGCAGGTGGGCCACTAGGAGTAAGCTTTATCTGTTGAAGTTGATGGGTCTGTCCGCAACACTAGCGTTGCTTTGATGAGGTCTGCTAGTGGACTGGACGCAGATTTCCTGCGAAAGGCTTTCGCAGGAAGTTACTGCGCAAGTATTCGGGGTGGGGCCTACTGCGATTGTTTTTAGAAATCAAATCTGTCCATCCGTTTTATAACCTCATTTTAAGTTATTCTACAAAAAATGAGAAGGACCCAAAACTCAAGGGGGTCATAGGAGATGAAACAGTTGGGAAAGGATTTCTCACCGTTGAAACTTTCCTAAGCTCCACCTTGCTGTTTATATACCATCTAAACCGTTTATAAGGTCATTTTCACTTAGATAAAGTGAAAACACCGTAAACGTATACTGTTACAAAACTTTTATAGCCATATAAATGTTTCAACGGTGGTCACTAAATATTCGCTTTTTCCTCTTGTGTGGCCCACTTGAGTCGTGGATCCTCCTAATTTTTGGTCTCATGTTATAAAATGAGCCTCAAAAACGGATAGAAGGGTTGGATTTCTCACAAACATCTAAGTAGGCCCACACAGAAATCTTGCGAAAGCCTTTCGCAGGAAATCCGCGTCCGGGTGGACTAATCTGACAAGATCCTACTTGGCATGATATGACTCTTTCTCTCCCTCTCATGGAAGCAGATTGCGTACTGAGTAACTCGGTACACTAACCGTAGTGAGGAAAGTCTGTGGGGTCCACCGTGATTTATGTAATTTATCCAGTCTGTCCATCCATTTTACAAGATAATTTTAGGTCCTTTGATCAAAACCGAAGCATGTAAAAGTCTAAAATGGACCACACCACAGGAAACAGTGTGAATTGAATTTCTACCGTTAAAAAATTCTTGGGGGGCACAGATGTTTTGGATGAATATTATATTTGTTTTTTTCCCTTCATCCATGTTTGTTTGTCCTTATGAACAGTTTAGATGACAAAAAAACATCACTGTGAGGCCTAGAAAGGTTTCAACAGTGGAAATCATTATTTTCACTGTTTCGGTGGTATGGTCCACTTGATATATGTATAAGCTTCAATTTTGGGTTCCACGCCTAAAATGAGATGGAAAAACAGATGGAAGGTGTGGATAAACTACATAAATTCACAGTGGGTCCAACTGAGTTTACTCAGTACGCAATCCGGTTTCCAAGTTCGAATGGTTCACACGCGTGCAAGTTGGCACATGTGGATGTGCACCATTGATTTTTTTAAATGGGCTGGGCTTTATAATAGGCTTAGCCCAACATTGTTGTTTTTCAACATTTTCCATCAAGGCCCAAACAGAGCCCATAAACATTGAAAAGACCCGTTACTGCCGTTGTTGAGCATAGTGGGCCCAGAATCCATGGCCCAATTACTGTACTGGCAGAAATGGGCCTTTTCAGGCCCATACCATTCAATCCACCCCATCAATACCCTAACCCTATGAGGTCAAACAATCATAGCATTAGTTTAGTAGGGTTGCAAACTGGTCTCGCTCATTCGCCCTTCAAGCCCTACCCATTTCGTCATGGTGGGCCACATGAGCTCTGTTAGTTGGGCCTGGTCACTATCTAAAGCCCATTAAATAATTTAATTGGGCTAGAGTGTCTTTGGGCCATCTTACCTTTTAGGAGATTTTCTCTCTTTTCTTTTTCGCCAAGGATTTTTACGGAAAAATTCCTCATAAATGTCAAGTATACTAAAGAATTTATGAATTTATGCGGATGCTGCTTTTTGAGGAGAGAAGTTATCATAGTACCTTTATTTATTTTTTTCTTTAAAAGTTAATAAAGTTGGAGTATTTTGGGACCACATGGCATGTGTATGACATTTAATTTGTCTAACGGATAGGGTTGTCAAGGGGCCTAAGGCTTTGGCCCAAATTTTGAACTATTTCGGGCCAGGCTGTCAGGCTGGGCCCATCAAATTTTAAAATTTGGTAAGTTCATCCGGCCCAATGACAGCCCTACAAACATATGCATCTAATGATGATAATGAGGTTGGGTCCTTACTCTAGCCTTGGTGGTAGACTCACACGAATTTCAACACCTAGTCAAGGGTCTGAGTACCTGTAATTGGTGAAATTAATGTGTGGTGTGTAAAAAATATCATGATAATCACATTAACCCAAAAAAATAAAAAATTTATCAATTCATAAGATGAGTTGTGCATGCATTTTGATGTTATTAGGTGAACGACCAAAAGTTTTATTCTTTTAAATATTATGGCTATTACATCCATGGTACAAGTATCCTGTGGGCCTTATAATTCTCTGCTTTACCACTTTTTAGAGAGGAAATGTACAACTAGTGTCATGGTAATTTTATCACTTATAAAACACTTCCTCAACATTTTGGTTGGTAAGGATATTATTTGGTAAGATTATAATTTTGGAAGAAATTTATAATAAAAATCCATTTTATCTAAAACTAAAAATTTAAATAGATTTTTATGGCAAATTTTCCTTAGAATGGACTTTCTACCAAATAATGACTCCATGCATAGAGATGAGAGAGGTGCTTTTAGAGAGAGGAAATTATAAATATACACTCATCTAAATCTTTTTATTTAAAAAATAGTTACGGGAGAGACTTGTGTGGATCACATGATCTACGTTAAACATCCAACCCATCCAACAAATGGACCCCACCATAGTGATCACAGAACAAATAATTAGGCCGATCAAATCATCAAGTAGGCTGCAATTGAATTTGGATGTTTTGAGTGGTATATATTATTTTTAATGGATAAGCCCACTTTATGATTGGATCCTCAATAATTTTGATTCATTTAATAATAATGTCAGTTTACATCTGCTAACGGGTTGGTTGTTAGACACAGCCACATGGCCAATCATGTTTTGTAGATAAAATATAAACAAGGGAAGTAACGTAAATTCACCTCCATAAAATCACTCCCGGGTAATATCAGTTTCTAAAGGCACTATTGGATAGAATCCTATTATGAGAGAAATTTTAGGGTAAAATTTCAAATTTAACAGTGTCATTATACTTGAATTTTTACCACAAAATTCGTAATTGTTAAGAGAACAAAAATCATGAATGATCTAATCCAAAAGGTGGTCCAAACCATAGAACTAATGCACACCATTCAAAGACATTTAATTAAGATACAGTCTATTGGATGATTCGATTAGCTAAATTTTTTGTTTATGTGATCAACACGACAAAAGTGCTTATGCTGGATGGGTTAGATGTTAAACAAATTCCACATAAACCCTACAAATCTCAACTTTCACTATTTAAATAAAAATTAAACTAAGATGTTTTTGTAATTTTCTTCCTTAGAAAGCATCTTTCTGAAATTTATAATCATCCGAGCATTATTCAATAAACTCCTCATACTTTAGAAATTTTGTGATAAAAATTCTTAGTCATGCATCAATGATTCACACGGATTAAGCTTTCATTGGAGAATGGATCAATCACCATTACATCAATTCATGCTATCAAATGACCTATATAACAGAATTTGTAATTTGTGAAAAATTTGCTTGAGTTTTTTATATATTACCAACATACATATATATACAAGTTTGAAATCTTATATTTTAGGATCTTTGTTACAACATTTATTGAATTTTATCTTTTAGGATAAGCAATCTAAGTAAAGTAAGGTACAACTTTACAAGATTCTATGATACCCGTTTTTATGCAACTAATCAAGAAAATAGATAAAGGAGGACGCGTATCCCCCCCCCCCCCCCCCCGAGCATGAAACTTGCTCAATAAGGAAAAGAAACACAGTGAAGATTAAAGCTTTATACATATATCTGTCAATTGATCATGGGTGACAATATATTGAATTTTGATGTATCCTTGGGTAACTTGCTCCTGTATAAAATGGTAATCGATATCGATATGCTTCGATCATTAATATAAGAGCGGATTAGACGCAAGATATGTAGTACTTATATTATCACAGAAAAGAACCGGTGCACCCAAATGTATATAATGAAGGTTGCGAAGTAATAGTTTGATCCAAACAACTTCAACCATGGCATTGGCAAGTGACCTGTATTTCGCCTCAGTACTAGATCTGGATACCACTAGTTGCTTCTTTGCCGACCACCTAATGAGGTTGCGTCCATAGAAGATACAAAACCCCGACATAGAGCGTATATTATCTTTGTCGATGGCCTAATCAACATCGGAGAAAAGTGAAATAGCTTACAGAGAATTAGATGAATAGAACAAACCTTTGTGGAGAGAGCGTTTAATATATTGAAATGTACGCTTCACAGCAACCATGTGTGAAGCTCGAGGAGTCTGCATGTGTTAACAGATATGATTGACTGCATAAGATATGTCTGGTCTTGTGATAGTTAGGTATTGTAAGGCACTAATTAAGCTCTGGTATTCTATAGCATCAGAAAAAACATCACCTTCATATTTTAATAAACTTGCAGTGGTGGACAATGGAGTGGAACAAGGATTTACTTTCAACATTTTTACTTTGAAGAGAAGATCTAAAATATACTTCTACTGATTAAGATATAAACCTTCAGAAGAATATTGAGCTTGAATATTAAGGAAAAAGTTGAGTGGTCCAAGATCTTTCAGATCAAATTCTTGATACGAGATTGATAATGTGCGAAATATGATCAGAATTGGTACCTGTTACCAAGATATCGTCTACATATATGATAAAGACTATGAGATATGTCCCTATATGATAGACAAACATGGGAGATTCCGCAGAACTCTAAGAAAAATCATGCTTGATGAGATCTAAGCTTAACTTGTGAAACCAAGCCCGTAGAGCCTGTTTAAGGCCATATAGAGCACTTCGTAACTTGCAAACATGATGAGGGTGGTCTCTATCCACAAAGCCTTGGGGTTAGCTCATGTAAACAACCTCAGTCAAGTCACCATGTAAGAAGGCATTCTTGACATCTAGTTGGTGTATAGGTCATCCTTGAGATGTTGCTAGGCTGAGAATGATGCGAATAGTAGTGGGCCTAACAACAGGAGAGAACATCTCCTCATAGTCTAGACTGTACTACTAATTAAAGCCTTTTGTGACCAAGTGTGCCTTGAAATGTTCAATAGATCTATCGAATTTCTGCTTTATTTTGTACACTCACTTTGAACCAATGATGTTCATATCAGGGATGGATGTAATAAGAATCCAAGTTTGATTCTTGAGAAGGGCAATGAACTCTTGTCACATAGCGTCACGCCAAGGAAGATCCTTGTAGGCTTTAGTGAAAGTCTTGGGCTCGACTAGTGACTGTGTTTCAAATATGGTATAGCAGAAGAGTAAGGAATGACGTAGGATAAGGAGACGTAGATATCGAGATGGGGGTAGAAGGAGCGTGCCATTGTGATGTCTGGTTATCATTTTATATGAGAGCGGGAGGGGGAGGGGGATGGGGAGAGGGGGGAGAGGAGGGAGAGGGAAACATAGGAGATGGACTAAGTTGTAACGTGAGAAAAGAAGAAGGTTGTGGCAGATTTATAGAGGGAGGAGAAAAAGGATATGACAATTAGGTGGGAACTGGTGGAGTCAGATGGGATGAGTGTGAGAGATGAATTAGCAAAGTAGGAGATGGATCGAGTAGGTTAGAGGGTTGTGGGCTTATAACTTTAGTTTTTGTAAAAGTAAACATAATTGTTCACTCCCCAAGTGTAGGGTTGTGATGTAGTAATAACTCGGTAAGACCGAGGTCAAATCCCAAGGGACTGAAACTTGTACGTTATCTAAAACTAATTAGAACTAGAACAAGACTAAGATGAATTCTAAATCAATTAGTAATGGTGGAATACTTGTACAATAATTAATCTAAAACTTAGGAAACAAATCAGAGATAGGAAACTAGGGATTCAGAGGATTCGCTTGTAGAGATCAGAGAGAACTTATGCTTGCATCAAAAATTATGGAAATTACTGAACTGCCGTTGATCTAGTTTTCAAATAGATGAAAGGTGTATGAATTAGAATGGATTCCATCACCAAACCATGTCCAAAAAACTATGGCAAATAACAGAATTAAACTAATTACCAACCCATCACATGTATGAAGGTTAGGAAGGGTACCGACATCCAACCATGCCCAGGAGACTATGGTGAACAACAGGGCTTCCTGACATCATAAACATTGAAGAGAACGGAAATATTCAAAGCCATTGCAGACCCATTGTAATTTCAGTCACAACAGACCATTAAAAACCTAAAACATTCCCATAATAATTAACTAAAATCAACGTCAATTCATGCATTAAAATTAAAATAAAATCAAATCTCCCATCTCACTACAAGCTTCACCTCTTAGTCCTAGCTAAGAGGTTTAGCCAGACATAGATGGCTAAATCTCCACAATTGAAATAAACTAAAAAAGAAAATACTTTTTTTTTCTTCTGCTTCACGTACCTGCCCGAGCCTCCACGTCTCTCTTTTTCTTCCTTCCTAGACCTGAATGAATGCTCCCCACATCCAAAACCTCCTTTTATAGCTGCTGGAAGGCTGGTGTCTGTGACAGAGTTGTAGCAGGACACGGAGTGCAATTTTCGCAGCCAAGTTCGGTGCCTCGAAACACACCACTTTCCTCGCTCAAATTTCAAAGAAACACTGTCCTTTAGTACTTTCTTGGGTTCTCTACATGATAGACGGTTCAGATCTGTCATATGATCAAAGATGGTGAGCCAAAATCGCCTGAAAATGTCAGTTTTCGCGGATGTGCGAAACTTTTCGCACCATTTCACTGTTGTGATCGGTGAGCCCCACAGAAGCATTTTCTAGAAAATCCACCCCATCCATTGGATTCAGAACGAAATTTTAGTTAAGAATGGGTGGTTTTGAACGTCCATTGATGTGGCCCAGAGAAGAAATCACAAAAGAATCAGTTTTAAACGTTGCAGGGCAGCCCTTTTGTGGCCTCTGTATCTCACACGTGTGCACACATGGGTGAAAAGTAACAACATGATTTTGTAGTGCTCGCGGCTATCTACACGGTGGACGGTTTGGATTTAGCTTATGGGGCATGTGTGGGGCCCACAGCTGATCGCAAAAACGACCAGCGGCCGTGCATTACGTGGACGCGAAAGCGGAAGCTTCTTCCGCTGTGATGATCGGTGGGGTCCACTTAGCTTTCTTTTTGAAAATCCACACCGTCCATTGGCTTCAAGACGAAAAACCGTCCAGGAAGGCAAAGTCCAGTTTGATTTCAATGTGACACACAAAATCTGTAACCTAGCTGTCCATCCTTCGTTTTCCATCCATCTACGTCCGATTGCTTATATGGTGGCAAAGCCGACGCCTAGGTGAGGGTAATACTCACCTCCTGAGGCCATTGAACGGTTCGGATCATCGGACCGTTGGATTAGTGGGGCCCACAACGAAAAAAACGAGCGGCCAGCGTCCGTTTGCTGGCCGCTTTACGCAGAGAGGAGAGCAAGAGACGGGTCAGCGCCCGTTTTGACCGGGCGCTCCGACCGGTACAATGCACGTGTACGTGCACTAGATGCACGCTCACCCTCACATGGGGTCCAATAGGGATGTGTGTAGGAAATCCGCTCCGTCCATCTATTTACTCGTCTAATTTAAGGTGTTGAGTCCAAAATTGAAGAATTTTAGGATACCAAGCGGGCCCTAAATCAGGAATTTATGAGGCTGATCTGTTCATTGGGCCACTTCCGGAGTTCTTCAATAGCTGAAATTTGACGTGTACGGTTCATTTATGGTCCCCAGGCTATGTATGAAGTATCGAGTCGAATGGATGGTGGGAACCTCGTGATCTTGCATTCTGGACGTCCTTCAGGCCACTTGAGCTTCAATTTCTTACTTTTCTCGGATTTCTGACCGTGTATATTTGTCAATCTTGGTCCCCTGGAGTGTGTCTCTTGCCTTTGGTGTCATCAGATCGTTAAATCTCAACTTTTAACGTCCTTTTTCCATCCATACTCATAAAATCACCTTGCAACACAAGAATGAGAAAACGAGCCATTAGACAGCATTATATTCGTAAATCCAGACAATATCTGGGGTCTAATATGCAATATTTGACCCTTAACAATAATCTCATTAAAGGTAACATGTCGATATGTGATAAAGTTTCCTCCAAACATATCATAACAAATATAACCTTTTTTTTATTCACTAGATATCGCAAAAAGATACAAGGTTTGAATCTATCTTCAAATTTGTTGGAATTCATAAGTCAGATCCAAAGAAAGCATTGACACCTAAAAACCTTTAGGGATTCATAATTTGATAGCTTGTGGTATAACGCTTCAAGTGGGGAACTGTTTTTCAAAATCGGAGCAGGCATCTGATTGATCAAGTAAACAGCGGAGTGGAATGCCAAATGTTAAAACCTATTTGGTATAGATACATGAGTTGTCATGGTAAGTGCAGTCTCTACAATATGTCAATGCTTACGTTTAAAAATGTCATTCTGTCATATAGTACGATGCTGGATGCCATTAATAGTGAGAGAATTCATAAAATCACTATTAACCTAATCACCACTATTATCAGTTTGAAGCATACAAATTGTTGTAGAAAACTGATATTTCATAGCCTTTTTAATAGTAATAAAATGAAATAAAACTTCAGACTTATAAAATATAAGGAAAATCCAATAAAATATTGAAAAAACATCAATAAAGATAACAAAGAACTTATGACTGGCTGACAACATAACAGGAGTTGGACCTCACACGTCAAAACAAACTAATTCTAAAGGACGAGAAATAGTAAAATCAGAAGAAGAAAACAACAGTTTGTGAGCCTTGCCAAGAGGACACGAAGTGCAGAACGACAAGGGTGGCCCGAAAAAAGTAATGGAGGCAGCTGCAAAAATTTGACGCATGATCCGAAGAAAGGGGTATCCTAATTGATGGTGTCAAACGTCAGAATAAGTATGGGTGGCAAGACACTGGAGCATTAAAGATAATGGCCGTCAAACTAATAGAGGTTGTCTTTAATCTTTTCCTGAGCCAAGACGTTATTCGTCTAACAATCCTTAACCAAAAAAAAAAAATTCATTAGTAGAATTCAAAAAAGACATTATGTTCATTAGTAAATTGAGAAACAGAAAAAAATAAAATAAAATTACTAATTGAAGGAACATGAAGAACTCTGGGAAGAGGAAAAGAAGAAGAATTAGTATGGAAAGATATGTTACCAATGTTACGGATTTCAATACCAATGCCATTGTCTATATACACCTAATCATCACCTGTATATAAAGTAGACTGTATAAAGTGACTGTCATCAAAGGTAACATGACAAGTCGCTCCAGAATCTAGGTACATGTCGGGTTGTGCACATCAGGAGCTATCATTGATTGATGCATAAGCCTGAATTAATGATTTGTAGGACTAATCAAGACGATGAGGGCAGTCCAGTGCGGTGTGATCAACACCATTGCAAATTTGATAGAGGGTGGGACGTGGCCCCATGAGCCCAGGTTGCATTTGTCGATGTAAGGTAAGGCGTGGGGAGGAAAAGCAACCATCGGAGGAACGAGGACTTATAAAGTGGAGAAACTGCATCTTCATTATAAAGAAATAGAGATATTATGGTGGAAAAATTTGAGGGCAAGGAGAGGATACTGAAGGCGATTTTTAGGTTTATAATTGTTGAGGCAAGAGGTAGAGGAGGATGGGCGGCCCTGAGAGGTCAATAACACCTCAGATTTGGAGTCAGTCTTAGCTTCAAAAAGCTCAAGCTGCAATTCATGACTCAATAATAAGCTATGTAGCTCTTCAAAGCTATGCTTACATCCCTAAGTCATGATAGGCTTGACAAATTGAAGATATTAACCAAATAAGCCTTTAAGAATGTAATTGAATAATTCAGAATTACTAAGAAATTGGTTAATGAAGGTAAGACGATTAGCGATCGAGTAGATGTTTTGAAAAATAGTCTAAGATGGAGTTATCACCTTTAACAATATCTTTTAAGAGACGACGAATGTGTAGTTTATGAGTAGAAGTTTTAGCAAAGAACATTTTTGCAAAAGAGCTCCAAAGAGTATAAGAAGTAGGAGAATTGATGACAAAAGTAAGGAAAAGCTCAGAGAGAGTGGTGATGAGCTAACTCATGAAGAGTTCATCCATGCGAAACCACTCAAAATATTGAGGGTTAGGAATGCTGTCGGGAAGTTTCTGACTGGAAGGAGAGGTAGAACCATTTAAATAGCCTATCAGAGCATGACTATTGAAGACTGGAAGCAAGGTTGCACGCCAAATTAGGCAGTTCTCTCAGGTCAGTTTAATGTTAGCTAGTGATCTTAAGGGTGAGAAGAGTGAGAAGAGTTAAACTACCTTGAGAAGTAGTCTGAGAGAGATTATGATTCTAGTTGGAAAGGCTGAGTCAGAGAGTGGAGTCAGTTGACGCCATTGCAGTAGGAGGAAGAAAAGATTAGAGAAGAAAGGAAATCGTTCTATAGGAGGTCAGATGGCTCTAATACCATAATAGAGTTTGTAATTTGTAAAAACTTGCTTGAGTTTTTTATATTGCTAACGTATGCATATATACAAGTTTGATAGCTTATAGTTTATGATCTATATTTTTATAACATTTATTAGATCTTATCTTTTAGGGCGTGTTTGATTTTCAATGGCGGTATAAATACCCGTGAAATGAGTAATTATTACCATTTCACCCGTTTGAAAATCATTTGAAAATACATGGTACTTTTTACTTCAGAAACCGGTTTGAAAGAGTTATTTTAAAATTTTAGACCCCAAGGTGATGTATATGATAAATTCATTCCGTCCAGTCGTTTTAACACAATATTTTAAGGCATGAGTTGAAAAATGAGGCAAATTGAACATGCAAATGGCCCACACCAAAAGAAACAGTGGGTGGCCTGAGAGGTTTTTAATGGCAAGTGTTTGATTCCCTTTTTTTAATGCCGTGGTCCACTTGAGCTTTCGATATGCCTCGTTTTTTTGCTCATATCATAAATCCATCAGACATAATAGATTAACAGTGTGGATAAGGGATACGCATTATGGTGAGACCCACAATATGCTGTGGCGTCTCGATTTTTGCATCAAAAATGCATGTCGTCAAATCAAACATTAGAAAAGTGAGGTAAATACAGGGAAAATAATTATTATATATTTTCACGGTATCTCCCTGTAAATTGAAAAATCAAACAAGCCCTTAGGATAACAATCTAAGTAATATAAGGTATAACTTTATAAGATTCCATGATACCTGTTTTTATACAATTGATCAAGGAAACAGCTAGAGGAGAACATGTATTTGAGCTAAGACATGAGGAATTCAGATGTATTTCGCATTCATACAGAAAATGAGGCAGTTGTGCCTTATTACTATATTGATCGCATCCTCATGGTATAAGGTCAACAACCCAATAATAACAATAATCAATAACTAAATAATTTATTTTTCCCTTAATCATTTTTCATTTTAAACATTTATTTTAATGCTATTGTTCATGTTGTTAAAACCATCCAACTAGTGTAATTGTTAGAAAATTTTTCATCAATGTTTTATCCATGAGATTTATTACAATTCTAATAGTGCAATCGTGCAACATGAACAATGGGGCACTTTTTGATATAAACATGATTCATATAATAGATTTTTATGATATTTATTTAGAGTTTGGATTAAAAAAATTCTAAGGCATAGAAATGAAATTTTAAAGTGAATTTTCTTTAAATAAAAAAAAATAATATTTCAAAATGACAACTTCTTTGTTTTTATTGTAGTTAAATCTAGACACAGGGCCACATGTATACCGGGTACTTAATTTTAATTAAACATGTGCAATTAAATTACGTGTAGAGTATGTTAAAGATGTATTAAACTTGAATTAAATTGAACGCTTGTGACCATGGATGCCGAATTAACCGGATTAAGACTAAATCTGTGAAGATTGGCCTGATTATTTAACGACTAATTGTTATAGTGATTGGACAATTTAAGAATGAGAGGGTTATTCCTTCCGAATGTGTCTTTTTTACCTTGAAGATAATAACTTTTCCTTCAACGATGATAGTTTAAATCGTATTTCACAATAAAATCAATAAATTATATAAAAATTAAAAAATAATACCTTGATTGACAATTTTATTAATCAAAGTATTAATGCAGTACAATTAACAAAAAGAAAAAGAAAATAACTAGAAAAGATTACCTATGATGGTCTATGATGATGAAAATGATTGTGATCTTGACAATGCTTTGGACTTAAATGGTTGTGAGACGGTCATGGCAAACGGGCAATAGAATGTTGTCAAAGATGTACCAAGTAAGAAATCAATAATTTAAAGATCCAGCGATAGGGTTATGGATATTTATATTAACCTACCAGCATATTGCAATGGTGTGCTGAACAGTAGTGAAACTAAGCCAGAAAATTAAAGGCTCTAGACTTGCTGCAGCATAACGTTGGATAGAAGTTAAGAAAAAATTAAAGGAACTAAGCTAAGAAACTAATAGATATTCATGGAAGATGGAAGCGATAAGTAGCATAGTGCTGAAAGTTTTTGTATGATTATATTGGCGTGGCCCTGAACACATCTTCAAGTGCTGCTTTTATAACTTTAGAAATGTGGTGGTCGTGTGTTAGGTCATGCATGTTACTTGCACCATAGTCTTTCAATTACGGCATGGTCGTATCCTACTTGGATATAAAGTTATTGTTATATTTTTTCATTATAACCGTTGTATTTCTTTCTTCAAATGACTTATACTTATTTGCTCTGATTTTCTCATGACTTTTATAAAGATTTTAGATATTTTATGTATAAATTTTCTTTTGCATTAAAGTCTTACATCGGTCATGTTATGTAGTTATTAAATACATGAAACTCTTCAGCGTTAGCAGTTTAACGAAACTTCGTTTACATGTGAAAGGTCATGCATGCCTTGCATATATTGATCACGTGTCATACAAGAAATGTATTGGTCGCATGTCAGATGAGAAACGACCACCTTTCTAGTTCTAATACAATGTATGATTTTGAGCACCTAGCCTTTTGGTAGGACATATGTCTTCAACAGATCGACATTTATGATTGTTTCCTATTACGAGTATATTTTTCTCCCATTTTCAGTGAGTGTGTTGACACGTGTTGACTTTTCGATCGCTGATGTGGGTTATATCAGGCCAGGTGTAAACAGTTTTCATTGTGAATTTTTAGCTATAAAAATTGTAGCTTTTACATCTTATATTTGTGTTACTATTTTTTTTCTTCATCTTTTAAGAATAAGTTTATATTATTTCTTCATCTTTTAAGAATATGTTTATATTATTTCTTCATCTTTTAAGTGTGGATTGCGTCCAACCCCTAGTCAGACCTTAAAGCATCTGACCATATGTGTGAGGGTCTACTGTGATGTATATGTTTATCCATATCGTTCATCCCTTCTTTTTTTTTCTAATCGTGTTAAGCTATGGGCCCAAAAATGAGACAGATCTAATGCTTTAATAGACTATATAAGAAATAACTCTTGCATTTAATGCAACTTGCTTTTACTACTTTATACATTTAATGCAACCCAAGCTTAATATTTGGTGTGGTCCACTAGAGTGTTAGATCTGCCTCATTTTTGTGCCCATACCTTAACATGATCTAAGAAAATGAATGAACAGCGTAGATAAATAGATACATCAGGTGGGGCCCCATGCAGATTTGGTCGGACGCTTAATGGTCTGATTGGGGTCAGACACAGTCCGCTCCCTTTAGCCACCTATGAACTTTGAAAATTGATGCCTATACTTTTAAGTTTATTTTTTAGGCGTATGAGCTAATTTGGATTGATAATATAGTAGACTTGGAGTCACCACTAACCAATTAGCTCAAAATCCTATGGTCAACTATAACCTATAAAATCTATAAAAGCTAGAAAATTCAAAGACTCTTTTGCTTTAAGTTGACTCATGATCTGTGACCTAGGATTTTGAGTAAGAGTCTTTGGTTACAGAAATGGATGGTAATAGGCACCCTCTTTGTCCGTAGGGGTGTACAGTCTCTTTTTTGTGTGGTAAGCTAATTTTAAGAGATAAGATGATGAGATCAGAAGTATTAGAATGAGACAAGACAAACTCGAATTTCTGATGTGACAGCGTCCGGAATTCTGGCAAGCCATAAAGCATACATCTAGAAAATGTTTAGAAAAAAAAGAGGCTATGAGGAGATGTGATGATGCTAGAATGATATATAAAAGGACTAGACTGCCATGAGTTTCTAATTAACAGGATTCGAAGTTCAAGCAAGTCATATAACATACATACAATGATAACTTATAAAAACATGATGATTGAGAAGGGAGATGATGATGCGATTAACAAAGTATGAATGTTAGTGATATAATATGATATTTGACTAGCACTTAAAATGGCTTGGAGGTGATTTTTAAGATTATGGAGGATAAAGGATGATGTGACAACTTAGAATTAGTGGAGAGGAATGAGGTATCACATGACACACACTCTCATAGATTGATGAGGCTAGGTAAAATGGTAAATAGGTAAAAGTCCAGAAGTAAGGTCCTGACACAATTGTCTCTCCAGGTGAGCAACAACTGTGATTCAGGGCATATTTCTCGAGATGGAGTGATAATACGATTATTATTAAGGTTAATCAAACTACCGCCACATCTTACTTTATAAATATGGTTAGATGTCTTGTTCGGTTTTAAAAAGTAGCTTTAAGGCTTAGGTTGGGCTATGGCTTGAGAATGACTTATGGTTTGGCTTTGGCTTGAGAATGACTTTTGTTTAACTAAGGCTCGATAATACTTTAAGAGAGGACTAATGTCATGCTCCAAAATTTGAATATATAATGTGGACTATCAGATCCGAGTTCCGAGTCATAATTCGTACACTATGTGTACTTAACTTATTTTATTATACGATTATTTAAAGGTAAAAATAATATTAATTTTACATTATAACTAGGTCTATTCACAATCATTCACACAAAATTATTTAAGTACCAACATTTATTCATTTTTAACATTCATATACATTCAATCATCATAAATTAAACATTATTCATCAATCAGTACAACTTATTAATGAACACTTGCTACAGATCTATACCAATTCAATTAAATAAAACCAATCAAATACTTAAAATCCTATAAAAAATATCATCTTTCATTATATATAAATCAGATCATTTTAACAAGTAAAATTCTAATTAAATAATTAGGAACGGTCCAAATGCAGCCAGTGTTTCTTCTGATAAGTACGACCATGTTTCTTGTGGGTTATGTTCAGGTTTCACTACATGCTCTGGTTTATAAACAATTTCATCAACTGCATCTTCATCTGTACGGTTTTTTTATTAATAAAAAGATAAGCTGACCAAGTTAGTGAAATAACCCAACATGGTTCATGTATATACCAATTAAAATAGTATAAAATATATAATGCAAAATAACATGAATGCACATGATGTATGAATGCATCATATGGGGTGATCGTCCATCTGCTTGGGTTGAAGATCGTTAACTCGCATCCATCCGTTGGGTAGGCTTTCACCTTTTGATAAGCTTGGGACATAGCCCGCATCTGATAACGATCTACCAAGATTGACATTTGTTCCAGAGAGGCCCTCCAAGATCGACAATGCAAAATACTTATGCGATGGATGATGTATGATTTAATCATTTCACAACTATTCATAAATATTTATCTTATTATGAATATACGTATGTGATTCCATCATGTTTTCAGTAATTAAATGTGAGATCATAAATTAATATGTGACACAATTTTATATATTACCACTAGTTAAAACAATAAAAAAATATATCAATTAACATAACACATCAATCAATCAACCACACAACTAATTCTATTTTAATTTTCATGAATATAAGACATGTTATGATTACTCGATCACTTGGGTCTAGCAGAGAAGAATCCACTGGATGATCAAATTGATTTGAATTTATAAATCCTAATGATCATATACAACACATTATTATTTGATCCAATTTCATCATACAGTGGGTCTCACCTTTTTAAATTTAGAAATCCTAATGATCATATACAATAATTTCATATATTACAACCAATTAAAGTAACAAAATAATATATAAATTAACACAACACATCAATTGATCAACCACACAACCAATTCTATTTTAATTTATATGAACATGAGATATGTTAAGATTATTCACCCGAGTCTAGTGGTGAAGAATTCACTGGATGATCAGATTGATTTGAATTTAGAAATCATAATGATCATATACAACACATTATTGTTTGATCCAATTTCATCATACAGTGGGTTTCACCTTTGATTGATTACTTTAGGTGGCTAACCACTATTAAACAAATCCTAAACAATTTATACATTCTTAATAAATTCATAATTAAAGATTAATTTCATGTCAAGAAAAATTTTCCTTTATTCTTATATTAATGAGTTATTTAGTCTTTAGATTAGATTCAAACCGTCTATTGACTCCACTTAATTGATTTAAGAAAAAGTAATGAATTATTCAGATCTGGACCATATAAGAACCATATTTTTTCTAAAACCATATTAATAATAACTCTATTTACGATCATTATGGCCCACCAAACAATCAGATTCATCCACAGTTATAGATGAAAGATATATTTATCCAAGAATATATACAAGTATACAAATTAATATGTATAATTATATCTGACTAGTGTGGCTCATCCGATGGTCAGATCAATTTGAAAGTTAGGACCCTTGTATATTTTGGCATAGAAATTTTATGATACATACAGATATGACTTAACACATACAACTGACCCTACACCAATCTATATAACCAAGAAGTTTTTGAATGAAATACAAGTCTTTTCATCGAATCAACGCGTAGATGAATGTAATGATGGAGTGACCAATCTATCCAGATCATTGCATAGATTTGAAAAAAATAAACTAAATGCATAAACATTAATAAAAGAAGAATAACATACCTACCAAATCTGATTTCTCCAAAGTTATCTCTATATATCATTTTCTTAATTGTACGCAGAGTGTCTTTTGGTTAATATTTATGTTAGAGTAGAACTCCTCTTACGACACATTCCTTAAGGGTCGGTTTGTTTTTTCAAAGAGATGGTAAATACGCGGTAAATGGTAATTCTCCCTATTTCACGCGTTTGAAAATTCATATGAATTCATGTCTTTGAAATTGATTCAAAAGAGGTAACTTTAATTTTTGAGCTGCATGATAATGCATATGATATATCCATTCCTTCCATCTATTTTACTACAATATTTTGAAGCATAAGACAAAAAATAAAGTAGATCTAATACTCAAGTGGCCCACGCTAAAATAAACAGTAGCCCCACAAAGTTTTTAACGGTCAGTATTCAATTTTCTTTTTCGTATGACGTGGTCCACTTGAGTTTTAGATATACGTCATTTTTCTACTCATGCTATAAATTCAACTGGAATGATGGATGAATGATGTGGATAAGCAAAATGCATCATAATGGGACCCATGGATATTTTGTAATATTCTTGATTTTTGTGTCAAAAAGTAAGTAGTCAAATTAGGTATGATATAAATGCAGAGTGAAATAATAATTATTATTTTACACGGTATTTACCATTTCACCCAGAAATCAAACATGCCGTAAAAGGAAATGCTCGTTAAGAGGTTAAGGGATACGAGGAGAGAGTTACAGAAAAATAAAGGGAGATAAATTAGGGATAAAGATAAAATGTGAGATTAGAATCAAATACGAGACTAAAGATAGGGTTTTGGATAAGATGGAAAGATAATTAAAATATAAAATCTCACACACACTCTCTCAATTTTAAATTTAAAATAATAATAATTATTTTTATAATTATTTTATTTTATTAAAAATCATGGGCCTTACAATTAAGGCTTACAAATGACCGCGAATGTATAAAATACGAGAGTTTTAGGTTAAATTAGGGTTAGAGTAATAGCTTTTAAGGACTATTCATGTTTTTATCAAGTTGCTAGTATGGGTGGGGTGTCTACACTACCCCCACATGTATTATCATAAATTATTAACCACAGTATATACTATAAGTTTTCAATATACACTTGCACCTAAATTTTAAATAATTTTTTCATCATTCTAAAAGGTTAAAAATATAAAAATAATAATTAGTCCAAGGCACCTAAGCTCAGTAACCTAGTCAGCATGAACCTAACATTGATAGCTTGCCATGGACTAAACATGTTTGGCCACCAAACACGCATTAAATGAAGGTTGCATTTAGTATTTTTTACAACACTCTGCAATGTTTGTTGGCAACCAAGCAAGTAATACTAAAATAATGGCCAACTTCCATAAAGTAGCAAAATCAAAGCTAAAGAGGCAAAAATCTACTTACACAAAAACCTGTGTCCGAGGACTATCATTTGAATGAAATCATAAATTTACACGTTTTCTTGGAAGTATACATATATTCTTCATTTTGATTTTGAGCTTCAAGGAATCGTTATCTTGGCCATTGCAGTGTACTGGGAGAACCATCCCAACCACAAACTCAATTGCACAGTGTAGCACACAACACTGACCTGGGAACTGTGTTGAAAAGCTCCGTGCACCCTCACCAAAATGTATGTGTTTAATCCATGCCGTCCATTAAGTTTTTCATGCTCATTTTATGAATGACATGGAAAATGATGCAAATCCAAATCTCAGGTGGACCACATCACGTAAACTGTATTCATTGAATGCTTACCAATAAAAAAATTCATAGGATCCACTGTAATGTTTATTTACCATCAAATCTATTGATAAGGTCACATAAACGTATACGAATTGGAAAACATAAATATCAGCTTGATATATTTTTTATAGTGTGGTCCACTTAAAATTTGAATCTGCCTCATTTTTTCAAGCCTATGCATCACGATGGACTTACATAGCTCTTTCAGCAGTTCAAGGTACCAACGTGGGACGCGGATTGGCTACTCCCCCTGACACCAGCCAATGGCTGGTGGTCGGTGCTCCATGAGACCCACCATGATTTATGTGTTTCATCCATGCGGTCCATCTATTTTTACAGATCATTTTACAATATGAGACCAAAAATGAGGTATATCCCAATCTTAAGTGGACCACATTACATGAAACAATGTTTAATGAGTGTTGACCATTAAAAAATATTTTGTGGCCATAAAAGTTTCGGATCAAGATGATTTTTGATTTTTCCCTTCATCTGGGCCTGTATGACCTAATCAACATATTAGATGTCAAATAAACAGTACAATGGGCCTCAGGAGGATTTTAATGATGGATATCCAACCACTATTGTTTTCATGTGGTGTGGTCCACCTGAGATTTATATACCTGTCGTTTTTGGGATCAAGCCATAAAATGATCAGTAAAAATGTACGAACGGAATGGATGAAACACACATCATGGTAGGGCCCACAGAGCACCGACCACCAGCCCCGGGGCTGGTGTCAGCCAATCCGTTTCCACCAATGTGGGTGTTTTGTGCTACACCTCTGAAGCGGATTGGCTGGTGTATCACACACCATCGAACTAGCTGGTGTGCATACGTCACCAAGCTACGTGGGTTTCACCATGAGGTATGAGTTATATCCAAACCGTTCGTCCATTTGTAGAGCTTGTTGCAAGGCTTTAGCCTAAAAATAAGACAGATCCATGGATCAACTGGACCACACTGCAAAAGGGAGTAGGAGATTGAACGTCTACCATTGAAAGCCTTTTAGGGGATATATAAGTTTTGGATCAATATGATATTTGTTTTTCCTCCTCATGGATGTCGGTGTGGTCTTACGAACGAATTGGATGGAAAATAAACCTTATATCAGGCTCTAAGAATGTTTTAACAGTGACAAACATTCTCCCACTACTATTTGTGGTGTGGTCCACTTGAGATTTGGATACGGTTCATTTTTTGGTTCATGCCCTAAAACGATCTCACCAAATGGATGAACGGTGTGGATATAATAAATACATTGTTATCAAGCCCATATAACTTTGACTCTCCTTTGAACCGTTCGTACAGCTAAGAGCTCGATTCGCACGACACGTACACAGACCAGCCAGGACAGTGGTGTACGGTACACCAGCCAATCTGCTTCCCACCATCTAACAGGTCGATACTGCCATTTGTGATGTTCCATCAATGGGCCACCGGTAATAGTACGAAAAATCATTGATTATTCATCATAAATTACCAATTTACGCAGATCTTCTCATAAACTCTACCAACCGTCCAAATGTCAGCGATCAATCAAACGAGTACTAACACTCAATAATCTATGCTATATGGGAAATAGAACGGTTAATCCCATTCAATGCCATGTCCCCCCAATCCAACGGTGTAGATGGTTTATACACCGATCTCCGGTGTATAGCTCTCACAATCATTGCTGGCGTTTTACACATGAAACAGTGACATTTATTGCAATTCAATTGAAATTTTGACCACATGATTTCACTGTTTGAGGGAATTACATGTACTCTGGCGGAGTACCATGCACCAAACTCATGCAAACTCATACAAAAGCCCACCCACATGCATGGCAAATGTGCCTAAGATGGTCATAATTGGGGCTACACCATGGAGGAGATTTGTCCATTAATCTCACTAACCAACATCCAACGGTCAAAATTTAATGGAAAAATTCGATCCTTCAGATCATCTGGTAAATGTGAGTTTAAGTCATACAAGTCAATAATAGAGCCCAAAAATTTTTATACGGTCTGGATTGAAATATTTCATGCCACGTGTTTGTTGATCTTATGCTTGTGTACGATTAATAATATTCAGCTAGAGTATCATATAAATTTCACTTTCCAAACCTACTTCCAGAATCTCAGTCACATGTCCACTCAAATTCAGACACCCAACATTAATAAGAGAAAACCTTGATACTCTGCCGGAATACGAATGATGATACACAAGCACTAATAGATCATTTCAATATTGAGTCCTTCAAATGAAATTAAGTCATATTAAGCCATCCAAATTAAGTTTATCATTTTTGATGTGTCATGAACCTAAAATTAAACAATTTTTTATCATCTCAGTTTCGGATCAGTCGACATTTATTGGACGGTTGAAAATGAAAAAAGATCCAACCGTACATTTCAACAAACAAGTGTCCGCTGATCAGAGGTTAAGATTATTTAACTAATATGATTTTGGGATTTAAACTTAAATACAGGCCGTTTCATAAATTTGTCGGTTTATTCAATGTTACTATGTGCCACGTGTAAAATACTGAGTGCATGAGCATCAAGCATCATAGGCTGCCAGAGTAGCATGTATCTTCACATAGGAGGTAGATACTTTGGGAAGGGGAGTTATTTTGTAATTAAAAGGGAAGTTATTCCATACTCTGGCTGCGTGTGGCGCTTGATACGTTGGCCCTCTGAAATGGTAAACGTGGCATACATTTAATCAAGTTGAACCGACTAATTTGTGGGACTCATCCTCCCTAAACCAAAATCCCAATTTCAATATCTTTGAACAATCCTAACCTTTGATTCAGACACACTTATTAATGGAAATAGGACCATCGGATATTTTTCATCTGAACCATTCAATAACTGTCCACCATTCTAAGTAGTCTGATAATGAAATAAGCTAGGTTTTTTTTTAGGTCGCGATACATCTAAACTGGACTTGTTATTTGAACTTTTAATTGAATTATTTGTATTCCAAGTATTTATTTCCTACGCACTGCGTATCAACCATCACACTCGACCAGAGCATCTATCCCTTGGAGCTCCCTCTACCCATGGAACTCCCTCTAGCAATTCCTGTCACGTGATAATAAGACCCTAGTCACGTGCCATGTCCGATGGCTTTCCTCCCATTGACTTTTATTTACTCTCAGTGAGAAGACACGTTAGAGCCAGGAAAATCAGAGTATGGGAGAGTTATCTGTATACAGTACACGTGGCATGGGTATGTATCGATCGGGACTGTCCATATGGTAGGAACTATCGTAGATGGGCCATGCTTTGAAAGTAGCATCGGTCTAACGTCTCCCATCCTTCATATTCGTTCACTTTCCTGAAAGATTTCTTTCCTACCGTAGCTTAGAACTCTATCAATCAGATTCCAAAGATCATATTTTCTGAATTTTTATTAAAAATATTACCATCTGTACTATGTCCAACTAAATGGACAGTCCAGATTTACCCTTTAATCTGCCAAGTGTAGTTTGAAAAGATGGCTATACCGTACTCCGGTTCTTCCGGCTCTACCGTACCATCATCTACCTTGCTCTCAGCTTTTCAAGCTCCACACGCACCTCTCTACACGCACCAATACACGACGGATCACGTGCAAATATGGCCTTCATCAATTCATCCAAGCCATTCATAACGTACATTTAACCCTTTCAACTTACATAAAACTCCAAAAATATTCATGAATTATATAAAGTTAATGAATTTAAACCAACGGTAAAAAAATAAAATACAATTAAATGGACCACCTGATTTCATAAACGGTATAATATTTATTTTCAATAAGTTAAAATCTGGTTGTAACATGATCCATGGTTCGGATTCGATACACGGCTAACAAATTGACAGTGTTATGCGTGTAGATTTAATGTGTAGAGATGCCTGTAGGTTTGCAAAAAACCTCCTTTACTTGCCCCTTCTTCGCACGAAACCTTGGAAAAAGATGAAGAGAAAAAAGGAAAAATGAAAATGAGAGATTTTTGCTCGGAGTAACTCTCTTTTTTTTTTTGCCTTTTTTTTTTTTTTTTAAAAGAAAAATTTCTCCTTTGAATTCATTGAAGATGGTTTTGAAATCGAAGATGAAATGGATAGGTCTTTTTGGGCTGGTTTTATCGGCATTCTCTCTATTTGCTCATTTCCTTCTTGCAAGATATACTTCTACTGAGAGTAGCGTTGCTGATGAGCAGCATTCAATAATCTTCACTTGGAGGCCTAGATTTGAGAATGCAGATCTTCCTAGAGCTGTAATGGACAAAACCCATCAAGATTTCTTTGTTTTTTCATGTTTTTTGGATTAAAGATTTGATCTTTTTAATGGGTTTTGGGTTTTTTTGTGCCATTTTAATTCTTCTTTTTAGATCTTGTTGTTGTAGTTCTTATTTTTGTGAGTGGAAATGGTAAAAATGGAGAGAGATTTTATCTTTCTTTTTGTGTGTGTGTGTTTTTTTTTTTTTTTGGGTAATTTAATTAGATTCATGGGTTTTTTTTTTTTTTTTTTTAAATGTATATATATATATATATATATATATATATATATATATATATAAATATATATATGGAAAAAGAACATCTTGATTTCAAAATTTTTAAAGGGTATTGGTCTTTTGAATGCCATTAATCTACAACAATGGGTTTTGGTTGGGTTTTTGAATATTGAATTTTTTGCTGGAAAAACAGAATTGCAAAAAAAAAAAAAAAAAAAAAAAAAAAAAAAAAAAAAAAAACCAGCAAGTTTTTTTGACTTTGAATTAGACTAACGTAATGGTGTTTCTTGTTTTTAATCCAATTTTTCCCATTTATATTATTTTTTAATTACTTGGTTTTGATTCTAGTCTTCTTTTGGGAATTCAGAGTTCAATGTATCGAAGGTTATGGGGTCCTGTAAGGCCTCTTGAATCCCTACATCCACATGCAAATCCCAGAGGAATGTACCAAGGTTAGATCTTTCTTTCCATTTTTCTGTTTTTTTTAGAAGTATTTAAAAAAAAAAAAACTGGTATTAGATGATGGGGACTGATCACACACAACCATAGCTTGATAAGCTTAACATGAGAAACCTTTTTTATTGTCAAAATGTCGCAAGCGTAGAACTTCCGACGCTGATCCACTTATCAAGTGGCCCGCAATTGCTGGCCATCCATTGATTCTGATGATGTGGGCCACCTTTTACACAGCTTGGATGTCCTACACATGCGACATGTGGGTGGGAAAACTGCGAAGCGTGGTAAGTTTACCATGCTATGGTTGTGTATGATCATTCCTGGTAGTTGATTTCTATCTGCTTGTTATTATGCAAGACAAGGAATGGAACCTTTTGTTCCTTTTACCTTTGAATTTGTAATTAGAATGGAAGAAAGATTGCACTGTTGGGAATTTTCAGAATAAGCTAAGATTTTTTTTTTGAGAGGTAACAATAACTATATTAGAAAAGAATAAGCTAATATTGCAATCTCCTTGTTGAAAATGGTGTAATTGGGTTTTCAGTTGATACAAGTAGGTCATCGATGGTTTGACCACTGGTCTGATGCAGATTGCCATGATGGGCCACACACAAAAATCTCCCAGATTGGAAGAATATGTCCACCAGGCTTGGCCTGTTTTTAGTTGAATGTGGACCATTACTCTATTTCTCTTCTTGACCATCTGTTTTCAGGTCACAGGTTGGAAGGATTGGATTTTCCTACCAAGAATATTTTGGGGCATGATCTATCTGCTGTGGGTCTAGCAGACCCATGGTCTGGAACACTTTAACCATGAGCCCCACTTGTAAAACTGCACTGCAACTGGTACCATGTATACCCTCTAGTCGTGGAGCTAGTTAGACTGATTGTTCTTCCTTTTTCATGTTTCTACATTGATCCAATTGATCAATGCTGCTATCCGTTAGTTACAAGTGACCAAGTTGTAAAAGAATTCCTAATGAGAAATGTATGAAGATATAGAAAGCATATGCATGGGTTCGACTTCTTCTATAAATATATTTCTTCCTTGACTTAGTGCATGATGTCTAAATCCTCATAGACGAGAATTCTCATAAGTGCCTGTTCGGATTGTGGTAAAAGAAAAGAAAATAAAAGGGCCGTTGTTTGGATAGAAAAGGAAATAGTGATATTGGAAATAGAAATTGTTAGACTTTAATGTAGTCAAATTGTTATGCAGAAGATTTGAGTTGACCATTATGAGAGGAATATGAGATTTACACTTGGTATCCAAACAAAAACTCAAAAAATGGACTCCATCAAATAATCACAACACTTTTCTTTTCCCACAATCCAAACAGGCCCTAAATTAAGTGATGACATTGAATTAAGCACCTTTAAATCCTTGTGTATCGCATGGCCTTCTTTTCATAGTAGACAGGCTCTATTAACCCTCTAATCTTTCATGTTCGATCATGAACTGAAAACATTACCTGCCATGCTTGTCAAGTCACATGCTAAATGCCATTTGCCATTTTAACCTGCGTTTGGAATCTCAATTGAATTGAATTGCAATTATTCAATTCAAGGAAGTTGAAATGACTAAAGTGGGTGAGACCCCAATTAGCTACTTCAGTCCTTTAAAGTCCAAGTTGAAATGCTTGAAATTGCAAGTAGGGGTTGGTCATTGCTTCCCACTTTTAGGCTGTGTTTTGATGCTCAATTGAATTAAATTGCACTAATTTAATTCAATGAAGTTGAAATGACCAAAGGGTGGTATGCCTCATACCACTTACAAGAAGGGCTAGCTCCCAAATAACAATGCATGGAATTGCAACGAGGATTCTTCATCATTATGAGCTCCATATTAGTCATTTCCTCTATATCTAATTGAATTATTGCAATTCAATTCAACTGCACATCCAAATGCACCCTTATATGCTGAGTCTCTCTATGCAGTTGAATACAAGACACCTTGCAAGAATACATAACATAAAATGGAAGGAATGCGAAACACAAAACATGCCAAGCCTTGAGATGATTCTTAACAACAATTGATGTCGAGAATGTTTGTAAACCATTGCTAAACAATAGTTGGATTGAGAAGAGTTGGTGGGAACACTCCAATTTCCGTCATGTGATTGATCTGTTTGTCCTCATATTGTGGCCCCAATGTGACACATGTACATGACATCCAGAGTGTTCGTTTGTCAGGCCACAACACATGTGCTCTGCCCCAATAATCAGGCTGTTCTGCTCACTGGCAGGCGATGGGTGATACATGTCGCATATGTAGACTGTTGTCCAATCTCTTACAAATGTATTTTTCTTTGATACATGTATCCCCCACTTGATCAGCAGTCTGGCCTGATTCTTGGGCTGGATAACATACATGGTATGAACTCCTTGGATCTTGCACACGTGTGTCTAGGCATGCGTGGTGAGTCCCCTGCCAAGTCCAAGTGCTTTTGAAATATGTTCTTGCATATATGGATACCATGTATCTTTCATATATATATATATGCACATATATATAGACACGCCATGTGTGCATAAATCTATGTAACCATTTCTAGTAAATTTCATGTAACATGCTTGCTATCTTCTTACCTTTAGTACTTAATGACAGGCCCTAGTGTACAAACCAATGGCTTTATCTTTGTCAAGATACAAGGAGGTTTCCATGAGATCAGGAATTCGGTGAGGAATTCACATTCGAATCACCCATTGTTTGACAATAAGAACTGAAAAAACCTACGATGAAGGGAGTATTTGTTGATCGTCTTTTTCTTGCAGATCTGTGATGCCGTTGTGGTTTCTCGGCTTCTAAATGCTACATTAGTTATTCCCGAGCTCCAGTCAACTACAAGCAGCAAGGGAATTAGGTCCTCTCAATTGACTTTACTACCACCCTGCTTCTTTTGAGATTCTGTTTGGATGCACTATTGGATTGGATTGCAATTACTAATTCTATCAAGTGGAAATGACCAAAATTGATTTTACCCTTCCTCAATACTCGCAATGAGGATTTACTCATAAAATTTCATTGACATTCCTTTCAAGGAGCTTTGCTAAGCTGACATGTGCGTGCAATAACATGATAGGTCCAAGATCCAAGCCATTGATCTGAATGAACTGTTGTCAATATTGGAGTCCACATGCTGAGTGGACCAGATTTATTCTTGGGAAAACCTGTAAAATGTCAGACCAACCTGCTGGATGTATTGGATCTTGCACCTGTGTCACGCTGCCACATGCGTGGTGTGTACACGGCCTTTATTGCACACGTGTGCACTTAGCAAATCTCTCTTTTAAAGTCCTACTCAGTCCTACTTGAGAGTAATGTAATTGCAACTCGGAACCTAGTTTCTTTGTATGTAAAGTTAACCAAGAATATTTGTACTTTTCGCAACACTTATTAGTGATTGATTTGCCATACAAATGGCAATGAGATCCAAAGCCCTCATCAGGTAGGCCCTATCTTGGATGTGCGATGCCCTAAAATTTGCAGGAATTGTACAATCTGAACCCTTGATGGGTAAAATAGATGTTAAAAAGAACTTTGGTTAGGTTTCTTTGTACCCATGCATTTTCTTTCTCCAAATGTCCTCCAATAGAATAGCTACGAGTGTCCTCTCACTGTAATTTTTTGAGGCATGGTTAACTGACATATAACCTATTGGACGATTGGTTCAGATCTTGTACACAGTTGCCATGTATTCGAGTATGACTTTCAACTTAAGTGAAAAGAAATGACTAACATTATAGTCCTTGCATGAATACAAAGGTAATTACAATTTGGTCACTTCCACTCAATTGAACTATTTATTGCAATTGAATTCTAGTGCATCCAATGCGCTCTTAAAGTTTAGGAGCACACTCATGTGGTATGAGTACCATGGTAACCTTAAGACGGTACAGACCAGATATGCAGCCCAATGATGTGTTCGTGGAATCCAACTCGTCAGATGTGTAACCTCAAAAAACCACCAGCCCCAAACATCAGACGTATACAAAAGCTCAGGTGGGCCATAGAACATGTTGAGAGGGAACGCCCACAGTCAATTAGAGCGGTCGGCCTACCGTGTTGTATATATAGAACCAGTCTGTTCAGACCTTCATCAAGGTCAGATGAAGGGCCAGGCCAAAAATCAGGCCATTTTACAACTCAGGTGTGAACCTGTGAAATCGGGTCTACAGGTTGGATGGTGTGAATGCATCGTGTTGGCCCCACATCTGGCTGGTACCACCATGAGGTTAGGGTGGTACCGGTACTTTTGGAGTGAGCCCCTAAAGTTTAATTACACCGCCAATTGATAAAACCAGTCAGCTTTGTCATTGTTTATCTCATTTTTTCTTCTTGCAGTTCCGCTTTCAAGAGTTTTGCATACCTTTATAATGAGGAACATTTCATAGTGGCATTAGCAAAGGATGTCTTAGTTGTAAAGAGCCTGCCCAAGAATTTCAAAGCAGCAAGGAGGAATAAGGAAATGCCCGTATTTAAAGTGCCATATTCGGCTTCTCCGGAATTTTATCATGAACTAGTCCTCCCAGTACTAAAGCGGCACTCGGTAGTCGAATTGCTTGTTACAGATGGAGGATGCTTGCAGGTACATATTACGGAAGGAGGATACATGGGATTTCAGTTTGTGCAAGTGGGGCCCATTTCTTGGCGATCCTGACCTTGGTCTGATGAGTCTCACCGTGGATGTTTCATTTCTAAGAAAATTACCCAAGTTGGGAAGATCGCAGCCACCAATCTTGGGTTTTCTTTAAGATGAATCTAGGGCAATGCTGTGTTTCTATTCTCAACTGTCGATTTGAAGATTACAAATAGAAAGGATAGGACTGTGCGATTAAGGAGGTCTTCGATGCATGGTCCATCCACAGTGATGCCCAGCAGAACAATGGTCTGGATCACTTAACCTTGGGAACCGCCTCTGCAAACTGAAAACCCGAATATGATGTGCACATCCCTGGTTGATGATCATCCAATTCGTTGCTATATTAACACAATCATTCAAAATTCAAGTCATGGATTGGGGATTCGGCTCTGCAGCTCTGAAACTGTGTAGGGCTATCTGCATGAGAGATTAAAGTGGTGATCTGTGGACAGGCTGCTGATGACCTTGCCAAAAAATAAGGCTTGTTTGCTCATCGGGTGGGCGACACTGCTACATGCGAAAGAGGCTAGTTCTCTCTTAAACCATCCATTTTTTTTGGTACCTGTTGGCCTACCTGATGAGTTGATTAGTTGAATAGTCTCACTTTTTGGCTAGGCCATCTACAGGGTGGGCCGCACCAGGTATGTACCAGGACTCAAGTTTCAAGACTTGGTTTTAGACGGGCCTTGGGGACTCAGAGTTGTAACCAACTAAACTGACTTGGCTTAGTCCAGCTTTCATTTTACAGATGCATGGCTCAGATGCCTCACATGTGCTAGGTTGGCACAGGTGGCCCACATGTGGGCTTAGCACAAGCGCACTTATAGGATTTAGTAGCTTTCTTGTTTCATGTTCAAGTGGTTGCTAGAATATCCTTTTATTCCCCCCTTTTTTTTTTCATCAAGCTAGGCTATCCTCCCACCCCATCTTGAAGAATGCCAGAGGCTGAGATGTAGGGTCGCTTTTCATGCCCTTCGATTTCGGGACGAGGTCCAAGAACTTGCCACTAAAATACTTAATAGGTGATGAGATGCATTCCTTGATCCTTGTTTCTCAATCACTTCATATGTTTTCCTTACTTTCTGAACTTTTAAAAACCCTTTTCAGGCTACAGGCCACAGGACGGCCATTTTTAGCATACGATCCTGGGGTGACTAGAGATGCTCTAGCTTATCATGGTTGTGCTGAGCTCTTCCAGGTTTGGAGTCCAATCCCTTAAAGCTCATTCTCAGTTTGGAAACACACACACATGCACCTCTCAAATGGCCACATGGACACGTTTGTGGGAATCCAAACGTGCAGTGGGTGGGCCTCACCATCTTGATGATGTGTCCCAATAACGGGACCGATCATGCCTGGTTTAAAAAATTGCCACCAGTCCACATACAAGTGACACATGTAGCCCACCTAATGAGTGGACCGGCCCATTTTTGGCCATGTCATCGAAATGGTGTGGCCCATCTGATGTGTGGCTCTTATTTTGTAGACTTGGCATTTTGTAGAGGTGCATGTGGGCTTGATAGAAGTTTTTGTTGTTTAGTATTTGTGAAGAGTTTCTGGGTTCTAATTTTATGGGCATGGCATCCCCAAACTCTTATGAAGGATGTACATACGGAACTCATACAACATAGAAGATCGTGGATGATCAAACGTGGGCTGGTGAAGGAGGAACTTCCTGTTAATTCCATGAACCGGCGTCTCAACGGCTCATGTCCACTGATGCCAGAAGAGGTAAGTAGTGGTAACTTATATATACATGATTTATATCGTTGATTCAGACCACCCAAGTTGGGTCTTGTCATAAAGGGTGGCAATGGGCTGGGTCGCTTGCCCGACCCAGCTTGGACCTACTTGCTTGACCCATGGACCGAGCTTGGGCCTTGCATGCGGGGCCTGATTAATTTTTGGGTTAGGCTTGGACCCAAGTCATTTTAGCCCGACCAGCCTGGGCCAGCTCGGCCTAACCTGACTTTATATGTACATGTTATATCCTACAAATATTCCTTTGCAATCCTGTGTTCAGCAACCCATCCATCTTGCATGCAGACCGTTGGTTTCATTCCTCTAAAATGTCTGTTTCTTTGTGCATGTGTGGCCCACTCGATCAATGGATAAATTAGGAACATTTAAGTTGGAAATATGGATTTCATAAATTTTCAGGCTGGGTTGGGCCCAGGCCCAGCCATTTTGGGTCTTGGGCTTGAGCCTATTGTGCTAGGCCCATGCCAGGCTTGGGCCTTGGGTCTTAAGCATTGCGCCGGGCATGGACGTTGCCTGGCCTGGCTCTAACCAGCCCATTGCCACCCCTACTCATAATTGATGGAACACATCCACAAAACTCACATTGTAGACATGATCTTAACCATCTGATATCGGTTGTTGAATTTGGAAATTGATCATTTTCTCTGGCTGGGCACTAATTGGATGATTAGATTTGTCATATACTTGTTTTTTGAATATGCTATCCATAGTAGGGCCCACAATTTGGAAAGTCTGGATTGACACACATTTATGCCACATGGTTTGTGGATGTGTGCTCACCATTTAATAAATGGTGAAATCACATGTAGTAGATGGTGGAAATCACGTGTAGTAGATGGTGGAAATCACATATAGTAGTCTAGCCCATGGTGATCTGGTCTATGACAGTATGCGCAAACTGTAACTGGTTGTAAACATTTTATTTTACAGGTTGGTATTCTTCTTCGTGCATATGGCTATTCTTCAGACACAATAATATATGTTTCGGGGGGTGAAATATTCGGTGGCCAGAGGTTATTGATTCCTCTACATGCAATGTTTGAGAATGTCGTTGATCGGACTTCTCTAAGCACTGCTAGAGAACTTGCAAGTATCTATGGCCACGAGGAGTGCCTGATCAGCTCTCCCCGTCAGAAGCTATCTTTGGTTAAGGAAGAAATGGACCTCAATGCATGGAAAAAATCAGGCCTGCGTCCTCGGCCGCTTCCACCGCCTCCTGCCAGGCCTAAATACCCACACAACATCGAGGGATGGTGGGGTTGGGTAGCCGAAATTGATAAAGAGCCGGTGGCATCAATCATGGAGTTGAGAACCAATGCTCATAAATTGTTGTGGGAAGCAATTGACTATATAATCTGTGTTGAAGCTGACGCATTCTTCCCTGGGTTCGATCGAGATGGCAAGGGGCATCCAAGTTTAGCGAGCTTGGTCATGGGTCACAGGCTCTATCAGTCCACTGCCTCAAAAACGTTCCAACCTGATAGGTATGCTTTTACATTCCACCACCACCACCACCACCACCACCACCATCATAGCCTTTGTCCTGATTATTTGGGGTTGGCTTTATAAGTCCTGTTTCACCACTCAATGCTATATAAGGCCCTCCTAGCCTTGATGAATGAACAAGCCTTCATAACCCTTTTCATACTTCTATTGAAGTCCTTTTAGTTCTTCCTATCATCAAATTTTTTTATTTATTTTTCCCACGCCCTTTAACCTTGGGTGTGTGTTCAGATACGTGGATTCCGTGGACAATTCAATGATTACCCAATGATGATTTCCATGGTCACTGGAAATAGGAGTCCAAAAATCGGGTGCTTGTTTGGATGGCAAGTGGAATTCTCAAATTCGTTAGACAACTGTCACCTTGTTTCTTGTGCTAGAGAATTCTGACTGTGAATAAGGTAATGAATACTGTGGAATTCACGTATCCAAATAGCCCAACTGCTTTTTCAGTGAAAAATAGTTTCCGTTTCCACATGGATTCCATGTATCCAAACATGCCCTTAATCAAGTTTCTTTTCTTTACTAGAGACGTCTCTAGTATATGTTGCATGTGATTGAACCTACTCAATTTGCTCTCCATCATTTTATCACTCATCCGGACAAGACTACTCGGAGGCTTATATGGGTAGCTTCGTTCGTAATTCTATCATTCCTAATCTTTCTAGACATCCTTCTGAACATCCCCACCGTGCACCACTCATTCTTTGCTCATGCTACCTTCCAACTGCCCAACATTGCCCATATAGAGGATGCTACTTGCTTGTAACCCCAAGCTCTATGTGGCCTACTATGATGTTTATGTTATATTCACATGAGCCCAAACATGAGGGAGATCCAAAACTCAATCGGGCCACACCCAAGAAACAGTGTGGATGGAAACACCCACAGTTGAAATCTTCCTGGGGCCCACCGTCATTTTTATCTGCCACGCATCGTGTTCAAAAGGTGATTCCCACTTGGATAAGGGATGACTCAAATACCAGCCCGATCCAAAACTTTGTGGCCCACAAGAAGGTTCCAATGGTGGGTGTTCAATTGCCACTGTTTCTTGTGGTGTGGCTCACTTGAATTTTGGATCTCCCTCATGTTTGGGCACATATCCTAAAATGAGATTGAGAAATGGATGGACGGAGTGGATATAACACGAACATCAAGGTGGACCCCATAGAGCTTAGGGTTACAGGGGATTCTTGTAATCCTAGTATAGGCAAGTCGCATCCCCATATATCATTGCCAGTCAAATAGGTCCTTTTTATGAAATTTTCCTTTTTAACTTCATAGACCTGAGCAATCACACAACACTCCGAAGGCACATCTACACTTCATGTGCATAGTTCTAATTCTATTGGGAACATCCTCATCAATCTTCCAATCCTTTTGAATGATAGAGCCAAGACAATAATAATAAAAAAAAAAATCCCTTATTGGGATCTCATGACCATCGATTTAAGTTTTTAAGCATTTAGAACTGTTCCTACTAAAGTTGGATTACAAATACTCTGCTCTGGTTATTCTAATTTCGAAGCCTATAGTCTCTAGAGCCTTCTATTCCAATTTAGGATTTCCGCCTCGCTATTCTCATTGACCAACACTACGTCATCCACAAACAATATACACTAAGGGGAGCTTTGCTAAGCCCACACACGTGCAATAAAGCTCATGTACATGCCACACAAGTGCCAGCTTGGCACGAGATGTCTAAGATCCAATGATGCCCTAGCCCAAGAATCAGGTTGGTCCACTGGTCAGGTGGGCTACTTTTTGTGAAACAAATGTATAGCTATAAAAAAACTTGGCTGAAGTTTTCTAACCCATCCACCGGTATTAGTGCCCACATGCTGATTGGACCTGATTTTATTTTGGGAACACATGTAGAAGGTCGGACCAACCTGATGGATGGATTAGATCTAGAACCTATGTGCCATATTGGCACATGTATGGTGTCCATGAGCTTTTGTAGCACAAACGTGCGCTTAGCAAAGCTCACACCTAGGGACCTCATCTTGTATAAGCCGTTATCACCCCTATTGGGAAGGGCTTAATACCGGCCTCTGATGAACACCCACCACTATTGGGAACTTGTCAATCACACTATAAGCCATTATCACTTGTTCCCAAGTTGAGAGCCCTATGCCATGGATAGATCATCCTCATGGGCGTAAGTCATGGACTTGGCCAAATTCATGCTCATCTTGCACAATGGAGAGGTTTTGTGCCATAAGCATAGAGAATTTTAGAATAGTATAAATCTTCAAAAAATAAAAATAAATCTAGAATAGTGTAGAACAAGGTTTTAAAGAATAGTTACACAATGGCTGTTACATAACGGTAACGATAAGAATCGTTACACATTATAGAAAAAAAAAGACCTGTAAAGGTTATTAATGGAGCCAAATCCAATACGGTTATTTTATTTTATTTTTTATTTTTTATTTTTTTATGGGTGGAATATTCTAGAAATGTTCTAGAGAATTCTTAGCCATACATGGAATATCCTAGCTATATGTGTATAGGTTCTAGAGTCCTCTTACCTCTATACAAGGAGTTCTCATTTGTAAGGCATCTAAGACTTCTAGTTTTGAAAGCTCTAGTGAATACAAGTGATTCTTCTACACACTTGTCTCTCTTGCTTCTTAGTTAGTTTTGGTATTTAGCATGTGGGTTATGCACTAGGGAACACTGATTTGTTCACGACAGGACTGTCAACGAGACAAGTATTACACGGTCTATGCTTGGGGATTTACTTGAGCTGTGACTCTACCGCTAGCCCTTTGAAGCACTATCTCTCTACTTTCATACAGAGTGCAAAATGCCCTATTTGTGCATTCCTTCTAGATGGACCACACAACAAGAAGCAACTACAGTACTCAGGCAGATAATTCCTTTTACTCATCTGAGGACCGTGGCCAGAAAGAGATCCTGGATACGGAAGATTTGGAAAAGTTTCCACCCCGTGCTTGCTACAAACTGACAATGTATGAATAGTTGGTTAACAGTTAGGATGGCATTGGGTGGGTCTAGGTCCGGCCCGGTCCAGGCCCCAAATACATTGGTTGGGTTTGTGCTCGACCAGACCTGGCTAGGCCCCAAATTGATAAAAGTTCCTATATCCCACTGGAAAATGTTCGTAATCTATCCAATGATCAAGTGGGCTACACACACACAAAGAAGACATTTAAGAGGAATGAGATCGAAATGATCTACATTCAAGATGCATGGTGTTGCTGAGCCGAGGATTGGAATGGACATATTCATACGCTGACACATGTACATATGAAGTTGGATCGGCCTGGGTTGGCCTTAAAATGCCTTGAGCCTAAGCCTGCCCAAAAGTTAACCAGCTCATGCATTCGAGGCTCAAACCCAGCCTACAGGCCAAGCTAGTATGTCCAAAGCATGATGTGCTGTAAAGGCTGTTACGGGGCTGTAAAGGCCGTTACGTAAAGGTAATGGTGGCAACCGTTATACATTACGGGGTCATAACGGCCGTTATGGATAAAATGACCTATAAAGGCCGTTACAGCCCCAGTAACGGCCCGTTATGTCTCCCGTAAAGGCTGTAACGGCCCCGTAATGGTCCATTACGGGGCTGATACAGGTTTTTTTTTTTTTCAATAGAAAAAGAGAGACCGTAACAGCTGTTATGACTCCCTGTAACGGACACTGCAGCCTGTATCGTAAAAGTAACGACTGTTATGGAATACCTTAGGTCCAAAGCCAGGGTTTGTCGAGCCGGGCAGGTTGCCAGGCCTATTGCCACCCTTATTCAGTCTCTTCATTTCATAAACAAAGATGTATCCACCACAAACCTGAACTTTCTCCAAATCAGTAAAGACCATAGGTGGGTTCTTGCCTTTCACCCAAAAAAAAAAGAAAGAGATTCTTGTATTAAGCTTTCTTAGAGTTTCATATTGCGAGTCCAACGATCATTCCTGAATAATTGTCAGCTTTGCACTTCTCCTTTGCTTTTTTAAATAGATACTGCAATTCTTCTCCTCCATCCATTCGGCATTTTCTGTATGCAAGATTTGTTGATGTCTCTTCCACTTTGATTACATCCCCAACAATAAAGAGCCTGAAATATAAATGAGTCCTGGACATGTGTACATGATCGAAGAAACTCACCTAGTTTAGATGTGGCCCAAAAGTCAGGCCGGTCCACTCATCAGGTGGGCCAGATATTTTTGAAGGAAATGGATGGTTACAAGAAATTGAACAATGGTCCACATACGTATACCATCACCCACCAAAAGAGCAAGCCGATGCAATTTCAAGTATCGAACACAAACTCACCTCATGTGGCATGTTTGTACGATCTGGGATGTTCGCAGTGTGGCTCCCACAGTGAACGTCCCTCGGACCAAAAAATTCACTCCATTTTTATGAGGTGGGCCACACGTCTGAAGAAATGAATGATTGGAAAACCATTACATTTGACATGCATGTGTCAGTTGCTTGGTGAGTGGGCTGCCTTGATTTTTATGTGAGGATGAGATGACCATTTGATGAGTGTCCCACATAATCTCTCCATCAATTCTTGCTCATGCCAATACTCTTTCATTTGCTGCTTCTCTAACCACAGAAGAGTAGTTGTGAAGCTCTTGGAAGAAATCCGTGATCATCTGTACCAAGCAAATCGAACTTGGCTAACATCTGTGCGCAAGCACCTGAGTAGAACTGTTCTTGACGGCCTAACTGAAGCGTCCTCAAATTCAAAGCCACAGGTCTTCCTCTCCCACCCACTTCCTGAGTGCTCATGCTCAAGCTACGGGCCTTCTGAAGCTTCAAGTCCTGAGCACCGGTGCCCCACTTGGATGGACGCCAATACAATCACGCGGTCTGAGAAAGATAAGGAAAGGGAGGAAGAACTTGATGAAGATGATCCCAGGTTGGGGCAGCTTTTTCAGGTTGGCAGCGACCGGGAAATTGGTGGGCCCTACATCAGTAACAAAGAAGAGTCCCACATGGAGGACCAAGAAGAGATCGACGGTGGGGAATGATGATCAGAGGTTGCATTGTGTTGCTGATGCAGTAATCTCTTTGGACACCCATCTCGCTGTGGGCCTAGCGCAGCATCGGTGTGTATATATCCTTTTTCACTTCAATGGTTTTGGGAGCCTGAGAGGCTCGATGAACGGTCGACGATCTCAGTTTCAGTTGTCCTGATGTGCCAAGTTCATACAGGTGAGGGACCTTGATCTGATGATCCAGACGGTTGACCCCAAAGCACACAAACGATGCCCCAAAAATCATAACCATCCAATCTTTTTCGATCTTGCCAGACTGAAGTTTTTTATTTCATTATATTGTACGAAATTGATTAACAGATTCGAAATTTTTTGGGGTGTCTGCAATTCATTGTGGGCTCATTCATATCAACGGTCTGGATCAGAGAACCATTGAAATTACTTATTCAAACTTGGCAGGTCAGGACACTACACATGACCCTATAATGCCTCTTTAACGGTCGAAGCGGGTTCCAATCATGCTACAACGGCTCAATGACACAGGCTCGTAAGGCTGTTTTCTTTGGTTGAACTGTCAGTGTGCTAACAAACCCATTTTGATGGTAGATGAAAGGAGGATTGTTTTGGAGGTTAGAATACAACGTGTGCTTCTGGCACTCTTGCATGGTCTACTAATCTACCGTACATATAGTATAATGTTTGTTAATACAGGTTGTCCAAGTAATGGACCCCATTTTGGATGTAGCCTAGCCAGAAATTCAGTGATCGGATGGACAATCCCAACCATCCAATTTGTGGCCATCAAATTGGTGGTCTGGATTATTGCTTCGTCGACAGTGGGGTCCACAATTTGGTGGTCTGGATTGTTGTTCATATATTCAAGGTCATAACACCAATTTTGTTGTCTCTTCTAGAGGTGGGCACGGGACGACTCGATTATGCTAACTCAACTCGACCGACTTGTTCAGATCTGACTTGACCCGAACCAAATGGGTGAGTCAGTCCTAATAGAGTAGGCTTCACCCAATCTGAACTCAATCCGTGTTGAGTTTGAGTTACCTATTAACTCAGACCCAACTCGGCCCAAAATTTGATCCGGTTAGACTTGACTCGATCCAAAACCCGACACTCTAACCTTACCCGCTGCATCCTACCCCGACATGATCCCAAAATCTCTCTCCCTAATCCTCCAGGCCTCTCCCTGCCTCATCCTCCTCATCTTCTAAGCCCGGTAACCACTCACCACCATCACCCTCCTCTCTCCTTCCACTTTCTCGGTCTCTCCTCCCTCATCTCTCAATCCAACTCGGTGCCAACTCAACCTGACTTGGTACTTCTAACTGGATCGGACTCGGTTCGGATCAGTCCAGGCCGGACCTGACTCGGATCGAGTCAAGTATGCTGGACTCAGTATCTCCAATTGAGTCAAGCATGTTGGACTCGGTATTGAGTCGGATCAAGTTCGGGTAGGGCCTATTTCAAAACCGGATCCAGTCGAATCAGCCCAGCTCCAGTCTCTTCATCTCTTGGGCTGTTATTGATTTGAATCAAAAGTAGCAGGTTCAAGGTCAACGGACAGGGAATTTCTCTGTTGTGCACACAAGTTTGTATGTGGGTCCCATGGTTAGCTTTCAAAGCCATTGATCTGATCCACCCAACAAGGATGGATGTACCGATTCCCCCCAAATTTACCAAACTGAACGATCCTACCCATACAATTTTGACCAATCGATTAGTGTGTTTGGGCATGGATGGGAGTCCAACAGATCAATGGCTTGGATAAACCAGCCATGGGCTGCACAACAGAGAAGATCCTATTCTCACAGAAACAGGGAACGCTTGTAAAAATTAAGAAATCTCCACCCTAGATCTCAAAGAGAACTTTGAATTAATAGATTATGCACATGGGCATGTGTAAAACCCCAGAACACGACCTCTCTAGACCGTCCAATATTCTTATGGCGATCCTTCACCGTACGCTGAATTTGGTCCACTGGCAAGTTTCCAAATCAACCGTTGCTTTCTCACATGTGTAATCCACTGCCTACTTGATATGCTAGTGTTAGATAATTTCCAAGAAACTACGAATAGTGTTTTAAATGTTTGGTCGTCCACATCCAGGTGTGGTCTAGGTGCCATATGTCGCATGTAGGTTTGGGAGTTGACGTATCAAAGGCAATTAAAATTGGATACGTGGGATACAAGTAATTCAAATTCAACTGTCCAAATCGTGGGTCCCATTTTAGATGTATAATGGGACTCGGATTGCCTAGTGTAGCACACAGCACCGTGTTGGGTGTGTACTGCTGGAAAAGCTATGGGCCCTACTGACGTGGGGTTCTACAAAAGTTTTGGATCAAGCTGATATTTGCATTTTTCATAACCATGTCTGTGTGACCTAATTAAAATGTTAGATGATAGATAAAAATTACAGTGGATCTTGGGAAGCTTTTAACGGTGGGTGTTCAATCACCATTGGTTCTTGTGGTGTGGTCCATGTGAGACTTTCATCTGCCGCATTTTTGGGCTTATTTCCTAAAATGAGCTGGTAAAATGGATGGATGGCATTGATAGAAGGCAGAGATCATGGTTGGGCTCAACAGCTCCTCGTGGAACACTAGGCAAACCGAGTCAAGTAAACTTCCATGGATTGACGGGACGTGGCGAGATTTAATTGAATCATGTGCCGCTGTTGAAATTCAGGACGTGGTGAGATTTAATTGAATCACGTGCCACTGTTGAAATTTAAATTTAATTGAATCATGTGCCGCTGTTGAAATTATTTAAATGGAGTCAAGCCGCTTATCAAAATCAGTCAAACATATGCCTGAATTTCAAACATGGTGGCTAGATACATCCAAGAAATTATAATCACAGGCGGTCAGAGTACTTACTTTCCTCAGTGCTTAATTCTTTGAACCAGTCGTAATCACAGTCCATGACCTACTCAATGCTTTCCCTACAAGGAATCTCATCCTATATAAGAAAAGCTTTCATTTCCCAAGCAACCAAAGTTCCAAACCTCTCTCATTTGCTAAGTGGATTTCTACAAATCTCTCTCTAAGAGCTGAATCCTTCCTGAAGAAGATGGATAAAGAGAAGAAATCTAGTTGGTGGACCACATTTTGTAAACCATTGTCTTGGTGCTTCTCTACAGCTGGAGGTGACGATCCAGACTGTTCATTAAGTGTGTGGTCCGGGCCCACAGCAACCATGGTCGCTGCGGGGAAGCATTTCTCTCGTGCCCATAAATTACATTTACCCTAGATTTATGTAACTTCCTTGAGTTCTTATAATTGACTCTTTTATTTATTTATTTTTGTTTTTTCTAATTCAAAACTCTGCATTTATTTGTTTTAATCAATAGTAAACACGTTTTTGGGTTAGTCTTATGAGGAAAACTTTAATACTCTGGAAGTGTGCCTAGGTTGATGCACAGGCACTAAGAAATTGTTCACGTGGAGTATCCAATGGTTTAAAAACAAGCAAGAATCCACAAATCAGAGGTTTAGATTATTCATCTATTGGATTTTCGATTAGTAACCTATCTAGCTAGGGTGGCAACGGGTCATGGAGCCTTCCTGTCTTTGGACGCAGCTTGAAGGCCAGGATTTGGCAGGTACATGTGGTCCAATCAATTTCCGGCTGGGCTTGGGCTAGAGTCATTTTAGCCTAAGCCAGACCTGCCCGAATTCATATATACAAGTATTCTATTCTACAAATTTGCCATTCCAATCGCGGTTAGGCAACACATACATCTTGCATGCAGACCATTCATTTCATTTTTCTAAAAGTTTATTTCTTTATACATGTGTGGTCCACTTTAAATTTAGATCTTATGCATTTTTAGGATCATACCATAAACTGAGCTAGAAAAATGGATGGACAGATTGGATTAAACATATACATCATCGTTTGGCCCACTAGCATCAACCAGTAGCAAGGTTGTTAGTTATGGGGGCATGCAATCCGCGGCTAGGGGTTGGCCCACCTTGATGTTTATTTGAATCCGTGCCATCCATAGTGTGTGTGACAATAATTTAATCATAGGTTTAAAATATCAGCCACATTTATAATGTTGGTAGGTCACATGAGCAAAAACAGTATAAGGGATGCCAGCTATCCAAACGGTTTCACTTGGTGTGACCAATATGAATCACGAATCTACTTAATTTTTAAGATATATTAATAAAATTCTATCATAGACCTAATGATTGGGGTGGATTTCATGAATGTATCATGGTGAGGCGTAATCTCAGCCCAGCCTTTTTACTTGTGTCAATTGTTGCATAAAATATCTCGTACGGGCGGTGAGCAGGAGAGCGGAACACTCTCTCTCTCTCTATATTTATATATATGGCTTGCTGTGCTACATGGGCCATGCTTAGCTCGGGTTTGAGGCATTACAGGGGCAGCTCTAAGGGGGTAGGCAGGTGAGGCAATCGCCTTAGGCTTCCTAATTATAAAGGCCTGTATTATAGCAAAATTAAAATTTATTAATTATAAAAATCTGATATTATAGTAAAATTAATTATAAAAACAAACTTAAATTTTTTGAAATAAAATTTATTGAAAGGCCTACAAAATAGGAACATTTAAAAATTAGTTTACAAATTTGAAATTGAAAATAAAAAACAAATCCTAAAAACTAACACTATCAATAATATCGGTCTAACTCTCTCTCTCTTTTTAATATAATTGCATCATTCTCAATAAATTCTTCTCCTAAAACCTAAGACTATAGTACCTATTTTATTACTAATTAAAATCTAATGTGACTTTTCTAAATTAAATTCTATCTTCAATTTTAAATTTATTATTATTTTTTAATTTTTTAAACTAAAATCCCTCATTTTTATGACTCGCCTAAGGCTCCCAAAAATGTTGAGCCAACCCTGAGGCATTACAGTATTTATCGGCAATAGAGCTGTAACTTGGAACGTTTACAGTAATACGATACATGCAGGATGTGATCGGTGATAATAGTTGGGTTTGGGTCCAGAAGAACCTGGCTAACCCAACCCACTTTCTGGTTGTTGTCCTTGGGTTGGTTAGGATTGAAAAAATGCTTAATATGTTTTTACCTAATCGAGAATGAGTGGAGAGAAGGTGTGATAAGCCTACTTAACGTTGGGTTAGATTGAGTTACGAGTCAGGTTTAACTCAACCCCCCAACCCAACACAACCATATATATTTATTATATGAATAAAATGAAAAAATAAAAAAATAAAATCAGTCATCCTGTTTCAAGAAACAGGTATCAAGCAATCACCGATTAGGATTCTTCAACCAAACTCATTTTGGACAATGGGTTCCTCAAATTAGCAGTTTAATTTGAGTTAATGCATATTACTTTCTAAGTTCCTGCGTATCAAGCGACATGTCCTGCCCGAGTATCTTATAACTCTCCCAAATGAAATCGAGAGCTAGATGTGCTCACTCACTACTAGGATACTCTTGGGTGAGGGCTATATAATAATCTTATTTCGAAACACGGTGTGTGGGGTCCATAGTGATATTTATATAACATTCAATCGTGCATCATGTCTAGCCCAATCCAAAACTCAGGTGGGTTAGGCCATGCTACGTAAAATCATGCCTAAAACCTACAAAATCGCATGGTGTGGACCGCCTAAGCTTTGAAATGTACTTTTCTAGGCACACATGCATCTTAGAAATGGATTGGATGACACATAAAAAAAAATAAAATACGATGGGCCCCACACAATCTAGAAGATTTTTTTTTTTTTTTTTGGGTTAGCTTGTAAGTACACACCTATGTGTGTACACACTCCGTGTTAGCCAACCCCACTAGGGATCGATACCAAGACCTCAAGTGTTGAAACAAGGCATCTCCACTCAGTCTACCAATTGAGCTATGGATCTAAGTGTAATCTAAAAGATTTAATTGGTGAGCATCCCATCTCAATTGTTGCCTGTGGTGTGGCCGACCTATGTTTAGTCTGATTTTCGAGGTAGGTGGAGTAACTTAAGGTAGCCACCTTCTCAACAGAGTGGTTGTGGCGTTATGAAACGGTGGCTCTCGCACACCAGGATGTAGGATATGCTTATTCTATAATTCAATTACAATGCATGGTTGCACCAAATGTTATGGGAAAAATAGGTCCGCCAATGAAACTTAGGTCAGATAGGAAGACCATGGGCTAGGTGAGCCTGATCAACAACCAATGCGGTTTAAGACGCTATTCTTGAGCAGAAAACCACTTCAACTTGACTCTATGATCATTTCTAAAGGCAAGTTGGGGAGCTCTAGACCTCAGGCCTTGGCCACCGTTCATCAGGAATCCAGGTCGGCATGCCCCTAGGTCGGCACAGCCTCAGATTGACGTAACCCCGAAACAATATCGTCCTAAGAGAGCGTTGCCCTAGGTCGACATGTTTTCACCCTTGGAAGTTCCGACATGATGACGATGCCATCTATATGAAGTTCTAGCTGGAGATCTAGCTATACATCTCAAGACGGAATCCACCCAAGATCTTATCCGAAGATCTCGGGAGATCTCCATGACAAGAACATGATTCAGATCTCTCTACAATACATCCTTATTAAATAGGGAAACTCCATCTACATTATTATCTCTTATCAACTATAAACAAGGACATCTCTGATGGTGAAAGTTATGCATAATCTTAAGCCCAAAATTCTGTTTTTGACTAGACCTAAATTTCTTACCTAACTTAGGCATTGGAGGGTCCCCTGTTGCAACCAGGGTTTCCTTTGCCCGCTCTATGTGCAGGTACTCAAAGGTCTAAGGAAGGCTATCAAATTTTTGCATCAACACAAAATATCATGAAATTGTATGGTTTTTTATTATTATTTATCCACCATCAGTCTAATTGGATAGAAAAATTCATGATATTTCATGAAATTCGGTGCCACCAAACACACCCTAAAACAAATAGAAACACGTAAGAGAGGAAATGTAATATTGATAAGTTCTATCTCGTACAAATGAACCCAACGGTTTGTTGATCCAAACCGTTGATCTTATGAGATTCATTACAGATGTTAGCTGATCGAAAATTCCTACAGACTAGAAGGTCCTCTCCACCGCATATCATGCTTTCTTCTCGGCCATTTCAATATTTTTCCTAATCATCTATCACTGATTAAAGGTTTACAAACTCCTAGCAGGCCTTTTTTCTTGAGACATTCCCCATCTACGTCATGAAAATTAATATCAACGGTTTGGATAAGGGAACGGTGGTCCCTGTTTTCACGTAATGCTACATTGGGATACTATTCTCGCTCCTATGCATCAGATGCAAACGCAACCACTTGCTAACTTGAAGTAGTTATTCAGATACTCTCTTGCCTTTTCCAAGAACTGCAAAACATGCAAAGATGAAAAATGTTTCGGTATACCTGACTACAATACAGGCATACGATAATGCCATCGTTTACATGAGGCATGCATGCACATCAATCTGGACCTTCCAAATTGTAGGCCCCCTTAAAAATTAACCGTTTAGATGAAGTCATCTTCTCAACTACAATGAAATGAACGGTGGTAGTATAAAAAGATGGCCAATGGTCTAAATTCATTGTCTAAAATTTAAAAACTATGACCATACAGTCAGCGGCATGGGCCATGTTGCATCTGCAAATGGATATGACCCTTGGATGGATTGGATTAATTTTGTATGGTAGATGCATGCATGAATCCGATTACTATGTGCCATCAGAGTACGGAACCATGTGATATAGCTGCACGCTCTGCACTTACACATTCGTTGAGAGGAAAGTTGACGTCCAACTCAACGGTGAAATCCAATCCGTCCCTTGCGTACGGCACAAAAATCAGCCGGATACAACACGCACAAACTTATAGTTGGGAGTCTCCCATTGTTTCCTGTGGTGCGGCCTACCTCAAATGTGGATCTGAATGAATTTTAGCCCCCTTCAAAGGGTCCACCTAGTGGAAGGGGTAGATGTCACCATTGAGTGTGAAATATTGCATATTTTTTCTTATTTACGTCTTGATTTTATAAATATGATGCTGCTTAATTAATCTAATCATGCATGTTTTCATTTATGAGGTGATTTCGAGACTTAAAGTAAAATTGATATTAAAAAGAATATTTATGTTTAAAACATTAGTAAATGAAGATTTCGAAATTTGAAAGTTATTAATGAAGAATTCACATGCTAAAGATCCAAAGAAACCGAGTGAGGAAGAGAATTAAAGACCAATCTTGAAAATTGGTCAAAAAAAAAACATATTCTGAAACTCCAAATTTAAAAACTGAATGCTCTAAAAGTCTTTTTTGGAAACATGTGCATAAGGTGTAAATTTGAGACGGTTTGCAAACTTTTTCAAAATTTGTGCAAAAGCTTGAGTTGCAAAACTATTTAAAGGAGTCTCTAAGATATTCCAAACTATCTTTTAGGATTTGAAAAGTAAGAAAAGGTCTATGTGGAGCGTCTACAACGTTCTTTCGTTTCGATTTTTTAATGAATTCTAATATATCTTTTAGTTTTTCTTTTATTTTTTATTTAACTATAATACCTAATCTCTTAGTTCGGGCTAAGAGGTAAAGCTGTATTTTATTTTGATACTTCATTTTCTTTGATTTGAGTATATGTTGAATTCCTATTGATTTATAGTTTGATTAAATAAATATTTTCAATTTTTTATGATTTATTATAACTTAAATTATAATAGATACCGTGATAGATTTAAATATCTTCTTTATCTGTTTTGAGAAGTGTGTGATCTATAAAATTCGCAATTCATTATAGTCTATATTATGGTGGATGTTGGATTTCCTGAGATTATCACATGAATGTTTCATGAGATAAATATGTCGATGGAAAATTCAGATTTTTCGATTTTTACTGTTTTATCATCCAACTGGATATGACTTTAATTCCAGTTATAATTTTTTGAATTAAGTAAAATAACATCTTAATATTTATATGCAGATCTCTGGCGTTTTAGTTTTCCTTTTATTATTGATTGTTAAATTATTGATCTCTCAATTTTTTTAATTATTACTTAAATATAATTTTTACTTCTATTTATAGTTTATTTCAAAAAGATACACATATAAATCCATGTGAATTCGACCTCAATCTCACATAGTTATTACTACATTATGACCCTGCACTTAGAGTTGTGACCATATTAACAAGTGCTATACAGTGGGACCATAGAGACCAAGTGCTGTAAGCCTCACATTGTAGATAATCAGGTGCAAATTTTAAGCACATCTATTCTTTGGATGCATCGCACTGTGAAATCAATGTATGGAATGGCTGTGCTGAACATACACATGTAACTCGACTGGCGGATGGATTTGCCTGATGTTTGTGCCAAAAGATCTTTAAGGAAGATCCTGCCATTTCAATGGATTAGATTTCAAAAATTGGATAGACAGGGTGGATTACTCAAATATCACAGTGGACCCACTTAAGTTTTCAGCGCAGGAACTTCATGCAAAAGGCTTGCACATAAAATCCACGTCCCATGTTTTCTTGCGGACGGACGGCGGAGCTGCGCAAAGGGTTGACGATGGAAGCGAATTTCCTGCGAAAGGCTTTCGCATGAAGTTCCTGTGCAAGGATTTTGGGTGGGGGCCACTATACTGTTTGTGAGATAATCAATCTGTCCATCCATTTTTCAATCACATTTTAGGATATAGGACAAAAAATTAGGAAGATCCAAAACTCAACTAAGCCATACAAGATGAAACAATAGGAAAAAGAATTCTTACCATTGAAACCTTCTTAGGCTCCACCTTAATGTTTAAATGTCATGCAAATCGTTTATTAGTCATTTTTAGTGGAATGAATTGAAAATACCAAAAACTTAGACCGATACAAACCTTTCGTGGCCATATAAATATTTCAACGGTGGTCACAAAATCCCTAATGTTTCCTCTTGTGTGGACCATTTTAGTTTTGGATCTACTTTATTTTCATTAAAATATCCTAAAATGTGACCTGAAAAACGGATGTACGGGTTAGATTTCTCACAAACAGCGTAGTGGGCCCCACCTAGAATCCTTGCGCAGGAGCTTTAGCAGGAAATCCGCGTCCGACACGAATATTATCTGCTGTCAAAATCACTATGGGTGGACCCCACCTGAATGTTGGTGCCCATTGATTTCAATTGTGTGGCCCACCTGATGACTCGATCGACATAAGTTTTACACTGGATGATATTCATCTTGAGGTTGACCTATTGGACGTCTCAGAATCTCTACATGTGAGACACATCAGCGGGAAAACTGTGCAGTATGGTAGCTTATGGTACAGACGGCTGTACAAGACACATCCACGATATTAATGAGCTCGTTTAGATAGACTACAAGTTGATCGTACGATCTGAACCGTCAATTTTCTGGTTCCAATACGAATCGGATTGGCTACTCCCCCTGCCACCAGCCAATGGCGGTGGTCGGTTCTCTGTGGGCAACACCATGATGTAAGTATTTCATCCATGCCGTCCATCTATTTCTCTAGATCATTTTATACCATAGGATCAAAAATGAGGTATATCCAAGTCACAAGTAGACCACGTTACAGGAAAGAGTGTTGAATGAACGATGACCATTAAAAACTTTTTAGGGCCATAAAAGTTTTGGATCAAGCTGATCTTTGTTTTTTCCCTTAATCTGGGTCTGTATGACATAATCAACAGATTGGATGTCAAAAAAACATTACAGTGGCCCTTAGGAGAATTTTAATGGTGGATATCAAATCACTATTGTTTTCCTGTGGTGTGGTCCACCTTATATTTTTATCCCACTCATTATCTGTATCACCTAAAATGATCTGTAAAAATGGATGAACGGCATGGATGAAACACATACATCATGGTGGGGCCCACAGAGCACCGACCATCAGCCACCGGGTTGGTGGCCGGGGGAGTAGCCAATCCGTTTCCTTCTGTACGAGCCTACAGTAAGAAATTCACGTTAAATGGATGATTCTATCCATCGACTTATGCATCTGAATCTGGACCGTTGAAAGGAGAACTACACAATCAGTTGTCAGAACCATCATTTTAGTGTGATTATTGGATCATAGGCCATCCAAAAATGTGCACAAAACATGGACGGTCCAAATCATCAGAACATCTCTGCATGTGGGCCCCATGGGGTAAGTAATCATCAATGGTCACATGCAAACCGTAACTCCAAAAAAACGAACCGGTTTATCTTCAAAACGCCTAACTTTCTTAAAACTTTGAATCAGCCACATGTTGTTGCTCGTCTCCTCCCCATCATTTGAGAAGTCTTCCTCGGATTCGGATTCGGATTCGGTGAAGGATGGGATCTCCGACCGGTCGAACACGACGCTCACCGCCCTGTTCTCCACCATTGGATCATCTGTTCGGATATGGATCTTTGTGGGTGGTTGGTTACGATTCAAGAAACTTTTCAGTAGAGATATGATTCGGATTCTACGTAGAACAACGAATAAAAGCATGATTGATATGAGAATGCATGTGATGGGTATGAAGAGAACGAAAGCGATGGAGAGGAAGATTAGAGAGAAGAAGAGAGAAGGAAGGAAGAGAAACGGGAGGAGGAGAATTGTAAGCAGCTTTGGTGCCTGAAAGAAGGTGGTGTATTTGCTTGAAGACATTGAGAATTCAAAGGGAAGGTGAAATGGATATTGGATTATCCGACGGGTTTTATGTGTTTGGTGATAGAAAAGGTTGTAGGATATCAGGGAATCCGATTTTGATGGATTTAATGCATTTGGTGATTGTAGAATCGTGAATTTGAGTGATGGGATCGAAATTCAAAGGAAATAATGAAATGGGTATTGGATTTCGGTGGGTTTTACGAGTTTCGGGATTGAAAGAAAGTGGATTTGTGTGGTACTTGATGGATTTCAGGGAATGGTGAAATGGGAATTGAATTTGTGATGGATTTTATGCGTTTGGTGTGAGAATTCAAAGGGAATGGTGAAATGGGTATTGGATTTTGAGCTTTCAGAGATTGAAAGGAGATGGATTTGTGTGATAGCTTGAAGGATTCAAGGGGATGGTGAAATGGGTATTTGATTTTGATGGATGTTATGCGTTTTGTGATTGAAAGAAGGTGGATTCTAACCGTTGCCTATCTAAATATATGAAAGAAGGTGGATTTTAACCGTTGGCTGTCTAAAGAGATCCTTTGGAGGTATACTCTGGAGGGATGGCTCAACCGTACTCCGGTTATTCTGCTTCTACCTTCTTGTCATTGGTTGGTACGTGGAGGTGAAAGAGGGAGTAGAGATCGACTAAAATTCGCTTGGTTTATTCATACGTCCAATTATCTAAATTCGGAATGTCTGAGCTGACCATGCATGCATGCAATTTCATTGGTGTTAGGAAGTGGCCACACGTGTCATAGATGCATGTCAATCCAGACCATCCACGTTGTGGACCCCCCAAAAGTCATATATTTCCATCGGTCGACCCTAGCTAGCTTTGACATCCTGTTGCTAACATCCATTTCATAGGATTATTTTTTTTCGTGATATGCATCTTCCCGGTGGGGGCTATTATTCGGATGGTCCATATTGATTTCGATGTATGGCACCAAGTGCACGGGCAATGTGCTTGTCTGTCTGATCACCAATAACACCCTTCAATAGGAACGAACCATGACTCCACTACTGGTGGCTCAATCTTTCGGGTTTAAGATTTAGGAATGGAGTTTAAGGTTGTAGTTTTGGATTTAGGATTTACATTTTAAATTAGGTTTAGAATTTAGGATTTTAAATTCAGGGTTTAAGGTTTGAGATTTAAGGAGAATTTAGGATAAGGCATAAAATTTAGGGTCAAGGATTAGTAGAGCTGGATGCCAAGTCGATCGACCTTGGCCTAGCTCGGCTCAATTCGTCGTTCCGCAGCCACCCTCAGCTAGAGTTGTACATGAGTCGAACTGAGTCGAGCTTGGCACAACTCGACTCGGCTCAGCCACTAGCTGACCCTAGCTTGAACTTGGCTTTGCTCGATCCTTGACCCTGACTCGCCAGCTCGGTTCGGTCCGGTTAGCAGCTCGGGCCAGTTTGAGCCAAGTTCGAGCCCATGTGGCATTTTCTCAAACACATGAAGTGCACCTTCAATCTCTCACAATTTGTAAAACAACAACAACAATTTACAGGTATTTCATCAAATACTCAATAGGCTGCATCAAAATCAAGATTCAATGGTAGTTTTATCATGTACATTTTGTTTTTTTGGGTAGTGTTATGTTTCATATCTATACCTTCCTCACCACCGGCCGATCCCACAGAGAATGTATCCACCCGAAACAACACTTCGTTAAGTCATTTCATTAAACACTTGGTGAGCAACATCAATATCAAAATAACCGAGTCATTGAACTAATTCGATCCAAGCTCGATTTGAGTTGAGGTTCAATTTGAGTTGATTTGAGCTCGGCCAAGCTCGAACTCGGCTTGAAATTTTTTTGAGCTCCAAAAATCAACTCGACTCGGCTTGAACTCGGTTTTGAACCAAGTCAAATTGAGCTTTGTCAAGTCAAGTCGAGCGAGTTAACTGAGCTAACTTGGTTCATGTAGAGCACTACCCACATCTCAAGTTCAGCTTGGCTTGATGATCGAGCCCGATTGGCCAACTCGACTCAGCTCGGTTAACAAATCAGGCTAGATCGAGTAGTTTGAGTTTGAAATTTCGAGTTGAATAATTCGAATTCAAGGTTGATCTTTCAAGTTCAAGGTTGTACATGTAATATAACATTCAGTCAATAACACATTAAAATTGAAAATAAAAACAACTAACAAACTAAAAAATAAAAAATATTACAATTACAAACTTATAACAATATTAGATGTAATTCTTTTCTTTTGTTATTACTATAAGAGAGAAGATTTGTTTGTTGATCTCAAATTGCTATCCAATTTTTTACATGCATACGTGTTCATCACTCATGAATTAAAAGGTTGAGAAGATTCACTACCAAAAAACAGGGAAACGCCGACGGCTAAAAACCGTTGGCAATGACCTTCGCCGACGGCTTCTAGCCGTCGCAAGGTCTGTTGGCAAAGGGTGCGTCGGTGTTGCTCGCCGACGGCTAAAAACCGTCGGAGTTTTCGGCGGCTACAACCCATCGGCATTCTCGGCGGGTAAAATCCGTCGGCGTTCTCGGTGGTTAAAACCCGTCGGAGTTGTCAGCAGGTAAAATCCGTGGGAATTGTCGGCAGGTAAAATCCGTCGACGTTCTTAGCGGCTAAAAACCGTTGGTGATTCTCATGAAGTAAAAAAAAAAAAAAAATTATATTTGATTTTGATTTCCTCTTCTATTGTGTGTGTAGGCTTACCTTCTCAAATAAGTTGGTTCATTAAGGCTAGAGAAATTAGTATATTTAGTTATGGATGTGCATTCATGAACACACATCAAAACTAGATATACCCATTTCTCCAAAGCTCTGAACGAACCTATTTGAGAATGTACAGTCTACACAATAGAAAAGGAAGAAATCAAAATCAAATACATCATCTAAATCAAAATCTACACAATAGAAAAGAAGAAAAAAGACTACACTTCCTTCCACCATAAACCAAATTGACTTTTCATTCAACCTGGAAAAACTGGCATATTCATAAGAGAGATGAAGCCATACAGTATAAAGTATCAATTTAAAATGTTACTAGCAAAGCAGAATGGAAAATGTATCAATCACTTTCATAGAGAGTGACAACATCTGCAGTGGCAAAGTTGATACCCAGACTAATGTATCAAGTAAATGCAATTTTGTTTGAGATGATGCATAATAGAAAAGACCAACAAGTTTCCTTCTCACCCAAAAAACAGACCATTCGTTTCGAAAAGAAAAGAAAAGAAAAAATCTGAAATGGGCCTTTTCTCTATTTTGCCTACTCTTGAGAGAATTTGTGAGAAAATGAATGAGAACTAGTTAGGATTATTTTTATTTTTATGTTTTTAAAATTTAAAGGTGAATACACACTCGTAGTCTCTTTCCAACTGCATTTATAACTAGAATTTGGTGAGTCTTCTAATGCAAAAAAACAATTCAATGAGCAGGGGATGACAAACATAAGGGCAAAAATAAGTGTCCTACAATCTGATTGTAGCTCAGATTAGAAAACATGTTTTTAGAGATCCTTGTGCTAATAAAGTTCCCTGTCAAACAAGAAAAGATGATCCACAAGAAAATGTATAAATTGAAGAGACGTATCTTTCGTATGCTATCAAATGAAACTAACATAAAAAATAAATAAAATTTGCTAGAAGATTTTGAGATAGAAATTACATTTTTTTCTACTGCAGCAAGACAGGTTACATAAGAGTGTTGGTAGATTGGTGCATGTCCCATTAGACAAATAATAGGAAAATATATTTGGGAGCTTTGGGGACCTCAAACTTCCTCAGCTTCTCAATCGACCATTCTTTTCTCTTAACCTAAGATAGGAACATAAAGGAAAGTTAACTAGAGAAGACGATTCAAAAAAATGTGTTAAACAATAATTTTGATGAAAAAAAATGAAAATAAGAAATTTCATTTGTCAAGTAATAAAGAAGTCAAAGTAAAAGAAGTTATGAATGTAAGAATATCACAGAACTTGAACTGTAAGCTTCAGATGACAAGTTAACCAAAATGAAATGTGCTAAACAATTAGAAAGAAAAAAAAACATTTTATATGAGCCACATACAGGATTGTTGGGTGCACAGAAATGGACAAGCATCAACGCAGTAAAATTTAAAGAAGTGAAGTCCCCTTTTACATAGGAAAAATCAGAAATGAGTAGATCCAATCATAATAGCCATAGTTGAGCACCAGACTTCTCCTCAGCCAAGGTTTCCAGAAATAAAGGTAAAGAGACCACACACATAATAAGCTAAATCTCTACATTACATTGATGGTGACACACACACACTCGAGAATTTCCAAGAGATTTTGGCCTGATAAATACACATAAATCAGCAAAAAACTTGAGCTCATATCCAGTCCTAGACCCCACTCCTTGAAATCTGACGATACCTAAAATAAAGGAAGCTTAACTTGAAGACTCAAGCATGCTTTATATATTCTTGGGTATGTGACCTGTTGTGGATGGACCACACTTCCCAACCCTCCCAGATTGAAAGTCAAATGTGGACCATTGCCGCATTTCCCTTCTAAACTGTCACTTTGCAGGCCAAATTATTGAAACTTAAGATGGTCCTATCCAAGAGAATTTTTCAAGCAATATGGTCCTTCCAAAGTGGGGCACAGCTGACAAACGGTCTAGATAACAGAACATTACACAAACTGAAAATGAGCATGCTGTATATCTTGGGGCCAAGGATCAAACAGTTCATCTGCATTTCAGTTCTAGGATAAGGAAATGGAAAAAATAAAATTAAAAATTAAAAATTGAAAATGAGAATCCGATCCCTATCACAGAGTTATTATGAGGATTACACATCATCAGAAGAACGCAGTAATGACCCACTTTCTTGTAGTAACATTGCACAATGTGTGATAAAGAGACAGACAGGCCGAAAAACAGGGGATGATAGACAAGCAGATGGACAAAAAGGTAGACAAACACTACTTAACCATATAGAGAAAAAGACATAATAGAAGAAATGAGAGAAAGCTGGGATACATGGCACCAGTTAACCAACAGAAGTTTGCAAAGCCCACACACTTGTGGAGCTCTGCCATCCACAGGAAAGGACACAAGTCAATATGCACGTATGTAAGATCTGAGCTCTTCATCAGTTTGGCCACTGTTTAGATGTTTTTGTCTAAATATCAGGCCATTTCACTCATATGGGCCATAATGTGCAAAAGAAATTGATAGCTTTCTGTACAAGTGCACATGGTTGGGTGATCCAGATTGTTGATCTAATGGACCACACAGTGGATGAATGATGCCCCAAGAATCTTCTCAATGAGACAATCCTAAGCATTTGATTTTTTGGTAGCCTGCAAATAAATGGTTAAAAAAAGGAAAACAATGACACTCCACACTCAACTGGAATATCCAAAGTTAGGATGGGGAGGATCTTCCAACCTGGGACATTTTGGAGCATGTTCCGTGAACAATGGATCACATAACCATTGGCTCCACTTTTACACATTGAATAACCCAAGCACACTACGCACAAAATTTAACTGTTTGCATGCCATACGTGCACAAGATTCAAGCATTCCATTGGATGGGGCTCACTGTTTGCATGATTTGATAGTTTTTCTAAATCATGGTTAAAGGAATCAACGATCAAGGTCTTAGTCGCGTAGACACCGTGTCTGACGGAGCATATATATGATGGTACCCTCGCTTAAGAATTAGGTTTTTTTTTTTTTTAAAAAAATTTACGATCTGGACTCAAAAATTAGTTATATCCAAATCTCAGGTGGACCACACGACAGGAAACAATGTTGATTGAATGCCCCATCCAATGGAAAACTTTCTAAGGCCCACCGGAAATATGGAGAAGAAAATCCATATTTACTAATATTCCCATTTTTCTATTTTTCAAAAGAATGAGTTCGGACTCCGAAGGCGTTGGCTCCAGCACTCGTACTTTCAGCCCAAACTGAGAACTTGTAGAAATTGAGAGAACTTGTATGCAACTCTCATATTACAAAAAGTGCTAGCACAAACAATCCATGTATTGAAACAAACCATTATAAATAAATGCCATTCGATGTTGGAGGAATGCTCAGATAATCAACAGATGATATGGTTGAGTGAAGAAGAGGCAACTGTTGTAGTAAAGAGGTGGTGGTAATTTAAATTGTGAAATAACATCAAATTCTAGTTAAGTAGTGAATGCTAATTTAGTTTAGCATGGTATACGATGACATGGAATTGCAAAAAATTATCCTAAATAAACAATACAAAAAGATCACAATTTTTCAAGCCCCAACATTTTTTTTTTTATATTTTAAAAAAGAGCATATTATTGGACCACTTTCTCTCACTGAGACAACAAAACAAGTAAACATCTCTCACTGAAACATATCTAATTCTGACTCAGAGAAGTAATACCGTGTCTTTGAGGCAAATATGAAGAAATAGGGGAAAAAAAAAGAGAACGATGAAAACTTAGAAACTAGATTGCGCGATAATTGAGTTGTCTGCCATTATGACTGTGCCTAGGAAGATTTGGCCAATACAGAAAATATCAGTCATGTCAAATGATGGGCCACCGACTAGGTTCTTTTATTGGCCTAGTCTCTCGATTATGCATGGTACACAAAAATAAAAATGTCTTGGGCAAAACAAATTTACTTCTTTGGGCTGCCTTATCTTTGGTTCCTAAAGAATTTCATTATAGATAAATGGATGAAGGCAGCTTTGTGAGACTAACCTTGATGAAATACTGATACATCCCTTATGGTGTCTTTTGCACCCATTGTACCTTGAAAGTTCCAGCGATTAAATATAAGTCAATATTCATAAAAACTCTTTTAGTTTCAATCAACTGAATGGCTTACTAGGATGAGGTAAGAGGATTTCTTTTCTTTTCCTTTTTTTTTTTTTTTTTTTTTTTTCTGTTCTTTTCCTTTTTTTATAAAATAAATAAATTATTATTATTATTTTTTAAAAGTTAAATGAGGTAAGTGGAATTACCCATCAAGGGGATTAACAACGCCCGAGAAATGTGCTCTGAAGGATAGTTTATTAATTGTGTGGCTAATTTGGTGACAACAGATGAATTAGATAATAATACTGTTGTTGAGAAAAAAATTGATAAGAGAACATTTACGCAACAAAATCTCATATTTACTAAAATGACAAAATTTAGTCCAAATTTTAGTGGCCATTTCATATACACAGATCGAGATTATTTCTTTTCAATGAACACCTCAAAATTTTATTTTAAGGAATTGAAAAGATAATATGGGATCAATCTTACATTAAAACTATCCTTCTGAAATGCCATCAAATCATGCACATGAATATTTGACTGTTGGAAGCTTTTCCCAGGGGAAAAATGAAAATTACCTAGGAGCCAGCTATTCCATTAGTCAGCTTACATAAGCATCTACGACCATAGCTCACACACCCTGTAAGCATCTACTTCTGAAACAAAGTTGGAAACTTGGAATGACATCAACAAAGAGAGTTTCAACCTTTCAATTCTACGAGTCTGAGGCCAAATGAAGTGCTGGTATTGCCTATAGTTGTTGGAAACTTAGCTACCATCTGCTTATTTCCATTTTAACTGACATCCTTGTAGAACCACTCAATTGAATAGCACTGCTTCAAGTCCCAACTTTGTCAAGATTATGAGCAACAACGTGTGTGTTGTTGGCTAACAAAGAAATAAGGAAAAATAACCTCATGAAAGAAAGAGGATTTTGGAAGAGTTTATTTATTAAAAATTACATGATGTTTGATGAATTTAATAATCATAACTACACGATTTTTGAAGAATTTATTCATCAAAAAATAAATCACTAAAGAATTTTTTATATATTGTAGGGAAATATCTATCTTTGTGCAGGCGTATTACTCTAATCAAAGCTACCCTATCAGCCATGCCAGTCTATGATATATTGTAGTTACAATGCCCCATGGGTCTCATTTGTAAGTTGGACAATTGGAAAGAGACTCATTTCACATGGGTTGGAAGATAACTGAAAATAACATCTGTTGGAATGGAGTGAAATGTTTGTAGGTGCTGGTGGTGTGGGGAAGCAGGAATCAAATCGCTGAACAAGCAGTCTAAGGGAAGTGGCTTTGGCATTTTGGGGAAGAAGGGGATCCTTCGTGGAATTGCATCCTTCACCTTCTATATTTATAATCATAGGAGCCAAGTTTAACTCTACAACTTGACATGAACAATACCTTGACAACATTACTATTAAGATCAATCCTCTTATTTACAAGAATTTTCTGTCTATGTGCCATATAACAAGTACTCATAAACATTCATTGCAAGCATTTTCAGTCTATGTGCATGACGACCATACTATTAAGATCTATCCTCTTATTTGCGTTCATATGCTACTTCATAGATCATATTCCGAGACAAAAGGTGTCAATTATATATATATATATATATATATATATATATATATATATATATATAAAATTATAGTTCAAAAGCAGACAATAAAGAGCACAAATTCTGATTATAAAGGTGATATTTAGAGTTAAGCTTACCATCATTGTCATGTTGAAACCGTTCCTTGAATACGGGGACAACCCTTATTGATCTAAAATAGTCAAAGAATTACAATTAAAAGAGAGAAAGAAAAAAGAAAAGAAAAGAAGGCATCCAGGTAATTAGACACTCAAATGCAACCAAAAAGAAAAATATAAACTTATCTGGTTAACTCCCCCATAAGTGACACCTACACCAACCTGCAACAACGAAAACCAGATCAGTCCTAAATGTGTACTTAACAATCAAGGCATCAAAAAAATGTAAGAGTACCTTTGGGGTGAGAACCAGCCAGTGTAGCTTCAGCAGATGATCATGCAACACTCAAAACCAGATCCTGCAAAAAAGAGTACCTTTGGCATCAGCATCTTGCTATTTACATGATTTTAAGATAGCCAAAGTAAAATTATTTACCCTTGAAGTAACTTACAACAGATGGTACTCTGTTTAAGGTGTAATTTCTATACACCTGCAGAACCACCAACAGCCGTGGAAGAAATTATAGCAGAACCACGTAAAAACTTATCATCGGAGTTTATTGCATTCTCTGTAACAGCTGCCATAGATGATGAAAATTCCTTACAGTTCTCTCTCTCTCTCTCTCTCTCTCTCTCTCTCTCTCTCTCCCACAAGTGCATATTACACTTAAAGAAGTGAAAATTATTACAAATCTTTCAATTCCTCAAATAGAAGTTGAAAATTGAAATGCCAACCAAATATATCAATGTATAAATGTGGGTGTTAAATCCATTCCATTCAATATATGTGAGTGTAATCTGAAGTGTGTGTTAAATTCATTCGATTCCATAATATGCATGCATCTGTCCATGTTATTGTATAGTTTAAAAACAAAAGTTAATTGTGTTAGTTATTGTAATGTCTAATATTCATAAACATCATGGATAGATGGTTAGAAATAACTTGGGCCAGATGACAAATCCTACTACACCGTCCTCTCCAAGCGTATCATGATAACCATCTTCCTTCCATAGCTCTGACTGCGGAACTATAATCTCCATCAAGACGACACTAAAATTTCCATTGCCCATTTCTGCTCCATGGACACGGGTATTTGGATCCACTTCATGCACCTCACCACGAGCAATTACCCGTTTCTTCCAATCACAGAGATCGCATCTCTTGCCAAGATTTACCAAATTAGGCTACATGTACACATATAACATGTCATTAGTATTTTTAACTGGAAGTGCATATAAGCATAAGCTTAAAATAGTATTAGAGAAACACATACATACCGACGATGCATGACTAGATTTAAATGGAGGAATTGTCGGTGGAGCCACATCCCTTTCTTCCCCTTGCTTATCTACAAAGCAATCAAACTTCTAGTGGAGATCTCCCAAGCTTTTCTTCATTTCATCTAATTCATCTACCAAATTATCTCGTTCCCGCGACACCGCATCGAGCTTATGTACAATAGGCATTGTCTTCTTCACCGCAATCTTGCCTACATTTCCACCTATCCCCCGCATGCGCCCTCTACTATCACTCCCAATTGACTGTAAACAAAATTGCAATTAAATTTATCAGAGAATGCATAAGTCTAAATAAACTCAAGTATTTGAAGGACATGCATATATACTTGTGTAAGGTCATCATCTACACTGGTCATCCGAGATGCAGGATTACTACTTTGAATTGATTTTATTTTTTCCTATGACAACATCCAAAAGAAAAATTATAGTGTGGGAAAGAAGCATTTAAAATTCACATGGATAATGAAAGGGTGTACGAGAGTTGCACTTATAAAGGCTTTTGGAAACTGCACTTTGTTATCCTTTGTTGAATGGGCTCGGATGTATACCTCAGCCCTACCAACCTCAGCATCAGTAGTAAGATTCCTCTCAATTGCCTTTTCCCCATAACATCCATGCCAAAACACATAAATAATGGAATTAAATGACTAATAAATTGAAAAAATCATCATATATAAAGTAGAGCTATGTTATTTTTGGACATGTACCATCTCATGACGTGTGACAACCATGTTACGCCGACCAAGTGTAGAAGGGCCAACTTGTTTGGCCCGATTGGATGCATTTCTTCCACTTGATTCCTTGAATTTATCAGTATTGCAATAATCCATGAAGATCATCCAATCCTCAATAGGGACACCAATAGGGGCGAGATACGATTTCACAATTGCAGGATCCTTGTCCTTAACATACTTTGTATGCAAAGTGTTCTTAAAATTTCTCCGAGCGGCCTTATAGCGATCATGAACGTATTATGGCTACACTTCTTGGTTATCTTGAAATTCATAACTACACGCCAGGATATCACTGACCCACTGAATGTACTGCGGAGGCACCAACCGAAAGTCTGTGTAGGTGATCGGAATGTGTGCACGAGTGAGAACACCAATGCTTGAATTGAATGTGATCTGATTTGCATCCCCTGCATTTGGTTGCCCAAATTCATTAATCTTAATGACCCTTTTCAATGAGGTCCTCTCATGTAATTCTGAACCTTGGGTAGGACCTCTATTCCTAGATGATGAAGATGATGACCTGCCTGCATAAAAAGAAAAATAGTTACACATGTTTCATCATTGCCAATATAAAAGATATTTTAAATCTAGAAAATTATGGAAGGCTATCTTATTACCTCTAGCATCTTCAGGGGCTACATCTGCAGGGGTTGCATCTTCGGGAGTTGCATCGCCTAGCGGCTCTGCGTCGAATGACTCTACCTCTGAGTCAAAGATCATTTTAAAAGAAATTTTAAATCTAAACAATTACGGAAGGCTATCTTATTACTTCTTTCATCTTCAGGGGCTGCATCCCCTAGCGACTTTGTGCCGAATGACACTGCCTCCAAGTGAAAGATCATTTTAAAAGAAATTTTAAATCTAAACAGCTAACGAGAGCTATGTTATTACTCCTAGCATCTTTATGGGATGCACCCCCGAGCAGCTCTGCCTTTAGATCCATCTTCAAGATCTAATTTGTAACGTAATTACTATAAAAATTTCTATCCAAATAAAAAAGTACCAAGTATAATAAAGTGACGAGTAAATTAATTCATAAATTTTTTCTATCACATTAATATGATAATGGAAAAATAAAAAATGGCATAAATCAAAATCGTTTCATTACATGCATAATATGACCAAGAAATCAAGTTTTTTTCCCTGCTCTCTTTCTTTTCTTTTTCTTTTCAACAACCACACAAATATCTTCAATGTCATTGAATAACAACTCACCACCCATGTCTACTTCGGTGAGATCAGGTCCTACTTCAACCTCAGTTACAACCTGTTTTTCTGATAAAAGGCTTGTCTCATCTTCAATGAAAATCTTTCTTGGAACCTCCAAGACCACATGTCAATCAGGATTTTTTGGATCTCTAGAATAGAAAATCTGCACGGCATGCTCCGCAAGAATAAATGGCTCATCACCCACTTGGTCTGAATTGAGAAGATTAGACAAATTCACCAGTCTCAAATTCCCTACTGCATCGAAAGAAACACCTTGGTGCATCACCTTCACCCAATCACACTTTAGTAGGACTGGCTTGTACCCTTCTCGGTACTCCAGTTGGATGATTTTGTGGAGGACTCCATAATAAAGTACGGATTCATCCACTGGATTCTTATCCTTAGCACTAGATCAGAAGGTAGTCATACTCTCTATGCTAACCCCACTGTGCTGGTTCATTTTATTCTCTTCGTATTCCTTGGTGACGAAGAGGAAACCATTGATACAATACTTATTGTATTGCATCGCAAAAGCCTTTGGTCCCCTAACTATATCTCTAAAGACTTCATTACTTGATTCATTCAAGTCTAGCTGTTTCTTTAACCAAGGTATGAACTCATCATCACTCGCCACCTTAGTCCTGGTCCCGACAACTACATTGTGTTGCTTTAAGAAATTTGGATATTTCCTTCAAGTTAAGAAGGTTGTTACAAAATTGACTATTTTTTTTCATAAATGTTGTTACAATGTTGTTGAATCAAATGTGAAAAAAATAAAAAAATAAAAAATGAAGAAGACGTATACATACAAGCTAAGTCCAGTTCATACCCTTGCCATGTCTCATAGTTAGGATGACTCTTCAATACCCAGGTGTGAGCCTGTTTGTACTCAATACCTTCTAAAACGACACTTTCACCAGGGCCAACTGGGCTAACCATGTCAACATCAAAGTCATCAACAATATTTTGCAACTTCAGCATGAGTGAAATTGATCTGTCTAACCGCTTTTCCAATTTCTCCAAGAGGCTTGTGTTATTTTTCCCTCTATACTGGTTGCAGTATATAAGTGTCTCCTCTTGAATGTATCGTTCTACTATACAACCTTCAGGTCGTGTCATATATCGGACGTACGCCTTAAACGTCTTCATGAACCTATAAGAGTTAACGACATATTAGGCAATGTAATTGCAGATGTTGGATCGGTTTATTCAAATTAGAATCATATCATACCTTTCGAATGGATATATCTATCGATAGTAGACAGGACCACATACGCGAGCCTCGTAAGCTAAGTGGATAGGCAGATGCATCATCACAACAAAAATTGAAGGAGGGCATGTAATCTCGAGCTCACATAAAGTCCTTGCCATGCCCTTCTTAAGAGTCATTAACATTTCAATATCTATGGTTCGTGGGCATAGGGCATTGAAAAATGTACTAAAGCTTGTAATTATAGTGCGCATAGGCTTACTATCCCTGAATGCATGTTGTATCAAAATTGGAAGCAGATGTTCCATCAATACGTGGTAATCATGAGACTTCATTCCCTTTAAATCGACACTATCTTCCTTTACGATGTTCTTCCAATTCCCACTAAAACTAAATGGAACACGTAGCTCACGTAAAGTTTGGATGAAAAGTTTTTTTTTCTTCTTTTCAAAGGTAGAAAAGAACTCATTTTTGGATCACCTTGTCATCAGTATTTTCTAATCATAAACGCTTCTTAATTCTTAGCCGCTTCAAGTCTCTGCGTGCATTAGCGTCATCCTTGGTTTTGCCCGTTGTGTTTAACATCAATGCAATAAGGATTTCACATACATTCTTCTCAATGTGCATAACATCAAAGTTATGGCATACGGGAATATCCTTCCAGTACTCGAGATCGTATAATATGGATCGCTTCAAGAAGCATGTTGATTCTGCATCATCATTTTGTTCCAGTCCTCCTTTTGTAACACTTTGTTTCCTCTTTCTGATCTTACCCTAGTGCACATTTAGTTTTGAAACCATGCTTTTCACCTCATTCACAGTCAAACGAATCGGTTGTGGTCGCAACTCCACCTTCTTATTGAAGGTTCTTGCACTTGTATCTTTTCTGGTCTTATCGTTTAGAGGCAACCACCGTCTGTGACCCATATAAACGTGTTTCTTTCCATGGTGTAATCGCAAGGAATCTGTGTGGGAACCATATGCAGGACAACCATACTTACCCTTAGTCCTACAACCAGAAACATTACCATATGCGGGAAAGTCATGAATTGTCCACAATAAGATGGCACGCATGTTGAAAATATTTTCATTGTATGCACCGAATGTTGTGATCCCTTTTCTCCACAAGTCTTGTAACTCAGCAATCAATGACTCCAAATAAACATCAATATCCTTCCTGGGCTGTCGTGGTCTCTCAATGAGCAAAGTGAGTATAGTAAGCTGCGGTTTCATACATAACTTTGGCGGAAGATTATACATCACACATATAACAGGCCAGGAACTGTACGACGTGCTAAAAGTGCCAAAGGGGTTAAACCCATCTGTAACTAGACCCAATCGAACATTGTGAAACTCCGCTGAAAAATTCTTATACTTGTTGTCAAGAAACTTCCATGTGCTGGAGTCCACCGGATGCCACATCTTTCCACTCTACATTTTTCCGATTGAGTGCCAGGTTATCTCCTTTGCCACCCATGGCACACTGTACATTCTTTGTAGCCTTGGTGTTAATGGAAAATACCTTAACAGCTTCACAGGTACTTTAGCTCGTTTCAACTTGGAATCAACATGGGTCTTGGACCTAGAAGTACCATAGTTTGGGCAACTCGTCTTCATCTCATGCTCTCTCCAGTATAACATGTAGTCATTTGGACATGCATGAATCTTCTGGTAATCAAGACCCAACTTTGTAATGATCTTCTTCGCTTGGTAGGTATTTGTTGAGGTCTTATTACCGGATGGCAAGACATTCTGGAGTAGTTGAAGAAGAGTCGTAAAGCTTTGTTCACTCCATCCGTGGTTCACCTTTAATTTAAAAAGTTATACAATGAAAGTCAGCACGGTGAATGTGTGACAACCAGGATAGAGCTCAATCATCGTATCTCATACATTTGCTTCAAACTCATTGGTTGAAGCATCTCCAACAATGTCTTCAGCTTCAAGGGCCACATTGGGTTCATCTTGAATAACTTGGTCCAGGTTATTATAACTAAGGTCTTCAACAACCGCATTGACAATGTTATTTATGTCTGCCACACTATGATACTGGTGAGAAGTGCGTTCGGTACACTTGGGTGATTCCAGCTCACCGTGCATGTTCCACACCGTATATGTTGGATTAAATCTATATTTAATCAAATCTATCACCACATCATCGATTGTGTAGGGTAAACGTAAACATCTACATATGGTACATGGACAATGAATGGTTTCTCTACCAGGAAGATGTTCTTTTACGAACTTCACAAAGCTCATCATACCATCTATAAATTGTGGGTTCGGGTAATGTAGAGTAATCCACTCCTTAGAGTCCATTAGATACCACCTGTAGGTAGGCACATGTTTATACACCTAATTCATCATCCAACTAACTATTGACAATATTTATAAAAATAAAAGATATCCAACCAACTTTATATAACAACTTGCAACTTAACCTACTGGGAACCATCATGCACTGTAATATCTTACGGCAGAGTGGGTTCTGAGGAGTTACAAGTTGAATTAATACAAAAGAATATAAATGAAGAAATATAAATATAAATTAAGCAAGACTGTAGGTAGGCACACGTTTATACACCTAATTCATCATCCAACTAACTATTGACAGCATTTATAAAAATAAAAGATATCCAACAAACTTTATGTAACAACATGCAACTTAACCTACTAGGAACCGTCATGCACCGTAATATCTTATGACAGAGTGGGTTCTGAGGAGTTACAAGTTGAATTAATACAAATTATACCTGATGAAGGAAGTTCTTATTTGTAGCAAGAGAAGTGGACTTCTAACAAATATGATTATATTCCTGAAACAAGACAAGCACCATCTTTCAGTTCAAGCTATATCAAAACATCACAGATATATGGTTGATTTGATTAAAGAGGCATTTAACATTCTATGGAGGCATTTAATGCACCACATAATCCATTGCGTTGTCAGAATGCATCGTTAATATTTGAAATAAGTTGAACACTTTGCTAAAAAGAAAAGAATTAGGGATGATTTCTTTTTGTGAGATAAAAGAAATACAATCATGCAATAAATACTAGTCATAAGGGCATTGAGTAAAAGAATACATATTTCTATTATCTTCTCAAGTTAGAAAAGAAGTTTGTACTCTCCCTATTTTTTTGTGCATATCAATAAATTATTAATCATACTTGCTTCTACCTAGACGAGCTAATTGTCTCTATCTAGAGGTGCTAATTGTCTCTATCTCATTCGGTAACATACCATGTACTGTCCTCATACAGTTTACATGCGACTCGAAATTTCAGCAGCACCTCCCTATATTCTCCAGATATATGTATAATTCAATACTAACTAGTTGCTACATATAATCCATTACACATGGATAGGATACCAATTAGTAGAGAACTACATATCCAGAGAAAATATAGGGAGACACTACCAAATTTCCAACTACATGTAAACTAAAAATGATGAAAACCTAAGTACATGGTATGGTACCAAACTGTCCAAAATGGGACAATTTAGGAATCCATAAAGAACAAGCATTTTGAGCCAAATGTTCACTCCCCAAGTGCAGGGTTGTGATGTAGTAATAACTCGGTAAGACCGAGGTCGAATCCCAAGGGACTGAAACTTGTACGTTATCTGAAACTAACTAGAACTAGAACTAGGCTAAGATGAATTCTAAATCAATTAGCAATGGTGGAATATTTGTAGAATAATTAATCTAAAACTTAGGAAACAAATCAGAGATAGGAAACTAGGGATTCAGAGGATCCACTTGTAGAGATCAGGGAGAATTTATGCTTGCATCAAAAATTATGAAAATTACTGAACTGCCGTTGGTCTAGTTTTCAAAGAGATGAAAGGAAGATAAATTAGAATGGATTCCATCACCAAACCATGCCCACAGACTATGGCAAACAACAGAATTAAACTAATTACCAACCAATCATATGTATGAAGGTTAAGAAGGGTACCGTCATCCAACCATGCCCAAGAGACTATGGTGAACAACGGGACGTCCTAACGTCATAAACAAAAAAGGGATAAGAAAATATTCAAAGCATTGCAGACCCATTGTAATTTCAGTCACAACAGACCATTAAAGACCAAAAATATTTCCATTAAAATCAAACTAAAACCAACTTCAATTCAAAAATTAAAATTAAATTAAAAGCATATAATCTCTCATCTCACTACAAGCTTCACCTCCTAGCCCTAGCTAGGAGAATTTAGCCTGCCATGGATGGGCTCAATCCAAATAAATAAAGAGAAAAAGAAAAGGAAAAGAAAAGGGAAAGAAAAAACCAAGCTCCTCTCTCTCTCCTCTGCCCACGTTGAAACCCAAGCTCGAGCCCTCTGTTCTTCCTCCTAAGACCCTGAATGAATGCTTCCCACGTCCAAAAACCTCCTTTTATAGCTGTTGGAAGGCTGGAGTCAGTGACAGAGTTGTAGCAGGACACGGAGTGTAATTTTCGCAGCCAAGTTCAGTACCATGAAACACGCCACTTTCCTCGCTCAAATTCTAAAGAAACACCGTCCCTTAGTACTTTCTTGGGTCCTCTACATGATAGACGGTTCAGATCTGCCATATGATCAAAGATGGTGGGCCAAAACTGTCCGGAAAAGTCAGTTTTCGCGGATGTGCGAAACCTTTCGCACCATTTCGCTGTTGTGGTCGGTGGGCCCCACAGAAGCATTTTCTGGAAAATCCACCCCGTCCATTGGATTCAGAACGAAATTTCAGTCAAGAATGGGTGGTTTTGAACGTCCATTGACGTGGCCCAGAGAAGAAATCACAGAAGAATCAGTTTTGAACGTTACCGAGCAGCCCTTTTGTGGCCTCTGTATCTCACACGTGTGCACGCATGGGTGAAAAGTGATAACATGGTTTTGTAGTTCTCGCGGCTGTCTACACGGTGGACGGTTCAGATCGAGCTTATGGAGCACGTGTGGGGCCCACAGATGATCGCAAAAATGGCCAGCGGCCGTGCGTTACGCGGTGCGAAAGCGGAAACTTCTTCCGCTGTGATGCTTGTGGGGCCCATTTCAGTTTTCTTTTCAAAAATCCACACCGTCCATTAGCTTCAGGACGAAAAACCGTCCAGGAATGCTGAGTTTTGGAGCCATTTCGGTGTGGTCCACAGAATCTGTAACCCAGCCGTCCATCCTGCGTTTTCCATCCATCTATGTCCGTACCTGTGCATGGGATCAAAAGGACAGCTTGGTGAGGTTAATACCCCCCCCTTTACACGCAATGGACGGATCTGATCTATCAAAATATCGACGAGTGGGGCCCACAGTCGATCTTCCCCGTCGGCCGTGAAGACGCTGTAGCGTCTTTCTGTTTTGAGAAAAACGTCGGTCAGCGCCTGTGCTGACCGACTTCTTTATTTAGTACTCGGCGTCTGTACGTGTGCTGTGCACACGCACGATGTAAGGTGGGTCCCCCTTCGACGTATGTGAGAAATCCGCTCCGTTCATCTGCTTTACCATCTCCTTTTAACCGTAGGGACCAAATTTGAAGCGTATCCAGATAGCAGGTGGGCCCCAAATTGAAGATTGATGGGCTGATTTGACCGTTGGGCCACTTCTAGAGAGATCTAACGGCTGAAATTTGACTTGTACGGTTAATTTATGGTCGTCAGACCATGTATGAAGTTCTGAGCCAAACGGATGGTGGGAACCTCGTGATCTTGCATTATGGACGTCCTTCAGGCCACTTGAGCTTCAGTTCTTTGATTTTCTCGGATTTCTGACCGTGTATATTTGTCAATCTTGGTCCCCTGGAGTGTGTCCCTTGCCTTTTGCATCATCAGATCGTTAAATCTCAACTTTTAACGTCCTTTTTCCATCCATGCTCATAAAATCACTTTGCCACACAAGAATGAGAAAACGAGCCATTAGACAGCATTATATTCGTAAATCCAGACAATATCTGGGGTCTAATATGCAATATTTGACCCTCAACACAACCCCCAACCAGCATTTTGCTAGTCCCGAGCAAAATATGCGAAAAATAAGTTGAGACTTATATGAGAACTTTTTATGAAATCGAGTGAGATTTTGAACAAGATATGAGAAATTTAATATTCATGAATGTTAGAAATTATTTTCTCCTGAGCTCAAGCGCACCGTAGATTTCATAATCAAGTGTAAAGCATTAATCCATCAATTAGAAAAATTTTAAACATTGAGATCCATGGATGTATAGTGTAATCTCAGCTAATCACATTAAGATTGAATTTGTTATTTCAGGATCTCATTGGTAACCAGCAAGAGAATTCATGATAACCAAACTTGCCTCATAAATTTCATCTTTTGATCTTTTCAACTTTTTATTTTTCCATTAATAGTCATGCCAAAAAGAGGAATCAAATCCTTACCAATAGGGAGCAAACCTATGGCAAAAGACCAATTACCTAATAAATTTTATTTTTTTTGAATGTTTAACCTTGGGGAATCAAACCTTCACCTGTAGGGAGCAAACCCATGGTGAAGATTAATTGCCCAACCTGTTCAATTTTTATACCCTGATGGCAAGATATTTTAGGCTGGTTCCTTTCATGCTTAGTGATTACCAAGTTAATCCTTCGATATGGAACTGAAATCTTAATGTGTAAGCAAGACGTGTCCTGAAATCATGATTCAATCAATGTTTACAACTTCTAATCATGGATTAATAATTCACTTAACTATGAAATCTAACAGATACGGAATCCAAGAGTCATAAATCCACCATTATGTACCTTGAAAATTTAAATTAGGGATATCTGTCAAAATCACTTCGAATTCATAAAAATTTTCAGAAAAATTCAAAATTTTTTTCACAATTGTTGCTCAAGACCAAGAAAATACTGATTAGGTTACCTAATTTCTCACCCCCAACCTAAAATCTACATTGTCCTCAATGTAAAAGATATGAGCATGCAATGCACATGGGACAATGAAAGTAAATGAGAAGTGATGGGAAGATAGTACCTGAATAACGAATCAAGAGAGTTTCCAATAGATCACGGCATGAAAGCTTGTCAGCATGAGAGAGAAAGCAGAACAAAAATAACAAAAATAAAATCCTACCTATACCACTTTCGCAGGTGCTCTCGATTGCATTTAGCATATGCAACAAGCCTTTAAACCCCTAGGTTACCCCTAGTGGACGAGTTGTAGTCTCATGAGGGTTTGCAGTAATGTTACCCACAAACATTGAATCGATCATGCCTCAAGGTTCTCCTTCCGGCCAATATCTTGATAAGTCTCTCAGTAAGCTCCTTAACAGGATCATCCAAAAGCCCTTTTTGCAATAGGCTTGGGCGCCCTGGAGCATGACTTTCCAGAAAGACTTATGTACCTCATAAGAAATCTTCCATTGAATTGCTGGAGGTATCCGTAATATATACGATTCACCTAAGACAGAAGAAGTTTCAACGTTAGTATTACATGGTGAATCAAAGACTACAAGTAAATAAAGTTTAGAAAACTTCTTAAAAAGTAATGTAGTCTCAACATATTCCGAAGTTTCAAACTTCGGTTTTAGATTCAGCTCCTCTTCCTTTACTAGTAGACGTTTAGGATCAGGGGAAGAGAGGGTTTCAGAATAAGGGTTCGTTTGGTCAGTGATGACTACCGAGATGTTGTCTCCTAAGGTATCCACTTTATCTTTTAACATGAAATCGTTTGAAACCGCAAAGTGTGCCAAGCAATCCCACGAGTTGGGAAATTCAGATGAGTGTGACTCGTTTTTGTGGCTTGTGATGATCTGCGCAAAGAATCCCTCATCTTTGAAAGTGGATGGAGGTGCGCTCTCTTGCTCCAGTCCTGCACAGATAGATTGAAAATCAGTAAGTGAAGCATTGATGTGATCACTCTGTTCATTGAAATTACTCAATTGAGGCGCTGAATTCTCAATTGTTTGCAGCTCAGATGGTGGCCTCAACTGAGTGGTTTCAAATTCCAGAGTCGTAGCGGGCAACTCCTCCTCCCGAATCATATCATCATTCAATTCAAGGGAGTGGTCTAAACATGCCTCACAAGAGTTAGAAGAGTCGGTTGTAAGAGGTTCATTCTCCACATTTAAATCAGGCATGTCAGATGAGTGGAGTAGATCTTCCTGACCGATCACTTCGTGCACGTCTTGATCGTTGACCTGGACCAGATTTGAGATTGATTCAGGGAGAATTTGGGCTGCACATTCATGACCATCATCCCAATATGCATCATTGTCTAGTCCAGTGCAGTGCACATTCAGGATGAGATCACTTTCCTCACATTCTACACCTAACATGGGTTGAGGTTTGCATAAACTAACTTCTTCCTCATCATTGAAATCTTGTGTGTCATGTAAGGAAACTGTGTCATCATCAATGTATTTAAAAGACACCCATGTATCTTCACCATTCTTTCGGACAGTCATCGAGATTGACTCATCGGAAAATTGAACCACATGCTCATTAACGGCATCCAACTCCTCATTCCAAATTTCAGATTCTTTTAAAAGTGAGTGCGGATCACTTTCTTCGCATTGTATTTTTAGATTAGGTCGTGGCTGGGATGACCGAGCCTCCTCTATCCTATCAAGACGCGCATCGAGTCCTTTCATTGTTTCCATTACTTTTCTCATTTCCACAAGACAGGCTGAAAGATTACGCTGATATGAATCCTCTTGGATCGTTTCTGGATAGATTTCAAAGGTAGGGGATCCAAGAGAATAATCATCATAACATGCAGTTGGTTCATTTTCCCAATTTTGATGTTTCCACTGGTTATAGTCATACTGATCATAAGTGGGAGAATCTGCTGGTTGGTAATACTTATTATCACTCATGATACAATCACGCATTGTTTTATTGGATGGATGATCATAATTTTCACAACCATAGTTATGATAACCCCAATACTCACGTACTGTTTTGTTAATCCGTGGGGTGTAATTGTTCTCCTGCATATAATCACGTAAAGACTTCTTAACCGGTGGATTTTTATATTTTGATCGGTTCTCGATGATAGTTTCAGAAAAGTTTTGAGACATAGGTTGATTTATATCATCATCATCCCAAAATAAGTTATTCTTCTCAGCATACTGACGTTGCCACTCGTGCATATACATGATGAAACCCTTAACTTGAATTTAATCCTATGAAAAATAGAAGAGAAGGTCCTACAGCAAAGTGGAGAGTAAGAGGGGGAGAAGTTAAAAAGATGTTACCATACTAGAGATTCTTAAATTAAGATCCTACAAAATAAGACAAAACAAGTTAGTTCTAAAAAAAATCAGAAAAATCTAAACCTAAAACTAAAGTTAGTAAAAATCCTAATCTTAAACTAATCCTAAAACTAATTAATTTCAGAAACGTAGCCGTCAGTCCCCGGCAACGGCGCCAAAAACTTGTTCACTCCCCAAGTGCAGGGTTGTGATGTAGTAATAACTCGGTAAGACCGAGGTCGAATCCCAAGGGACTGAAACTTGTACGTTATCTGAAACTAACTAGAACTAGAACTAGGCTAAGATGAATTCTAAATCAATTAGCAATGGTGGAATATTTGTAGAATAATTAATCTAAAACTTAGGAAACAAATCAGAGATAGGAAACTAGGGATTCAGAGGATCCACTTGTAGAGATCAGGGAGAATTTATGCTTGCATCAAAAATTATGAAAATTACTGAACTGCCGTTGGTCTAGTTTTCAAAGAGATGAAAGGAAGATAAATTAGAATGGATTCCATCACCAAACCATGCCCACAGACTATGGCAAACAACAGAATTAAACTAATTACCAACCAATCATATGTATGAAGGTTAAGAAGGGTACCGTCATCCAACCATGCCCAAGAGACTATGGTGAACAACGGGACGTCCTAACGTCATAAACAAAAAAGGGATAAGAAAATATTCAAAGCATTGCAGACCCATTGTAATTTCAGTCACAACAGACCATTAAAGACCAAAAATATTTCCATTAAAATCAAACTAAAACCAACTTCAATTCAAAAATTAAAATTAAATTAAAAGCATATAATCTCTCATCTCACTACAAGCTTCACCTCCTAGCCCTAGCTAGGAGAATTTAGCCTGCCATGGATGGGCTCAATCCAAATAAATAAAGAGAAAAAGAAAAGGAAAAGAAAAGGGAAAGAAAAAACCAAGCTCCTCTCTCTCTCCTCTGCCCACGTTGAAACCCAAGCTCGAGCCCTCTGTTCTTCCTCCTAAGACCCTGAATGAATGCTTCCCACGTCCAAAAACCTCCTTTTATAGCTGTTGGAAGGCTGGAGTCAGTGACAGAGTTGTAGCAGGACACGGAGTGTAATTTTCGCAGCCAAGTTCAGTACCATGAAACACGCCACTTTCCTCGCTCAAATTCTAAAGAAACACCGTCCCTTAGTACTTTCTTGGGTCCTCTACATGATAGACGGTTCAGATCTGCCATATGATCAAAGATGGTGGGCCAAAACTGTCCGGAAAAGTCAGTTTTCGCGGATGTGCGAAACCTTTCGCACCATTTCGCTGTTGTGGTCGGTGGGCCCCACAGAAGCATTTTCTGGAAAATCCACCCCGTCCATTGGATTCAGAACGAAATTTCAGTCAAGAATGGGTGGTTTTGAACGTCCATTGACGTGGCCCAGAGAAGAAATCACAGAAGAATCAGTTTTGAACGTTACCGAGCAGCCCTTTTGTGGCCTCTGTATCTCACACGTGTGCACGCATGGGTGAAAAGTGATAACATGGTTTTGTAGTTCTCGCGGCTGTCTACACGGTGGACGGTTCAGATCGAGCTTATGGAGCACGTGTGGGGCCCACAGATGATCGCAAAAATGGCCAGCGGCCGTGCGTTACGCGGTGCGAAAGCGGAAACTTCTTCCGCTGTGATGCTTGTGGGGCCCATTTCAGTTTTCTTTTCAAAAATCCACACCGTCCATTAGCTTCAGGACGAAAAACCGTCCAGGAATGCTGAGTTTTGGAGCCATTTCGGTGTGGTCCACAGAATCTGTAACCCAGCCGTCCATCCTGCGTTTTCCATCCATCTATGTCCGTACCTGTGCATGGGATCAAAAGGACAGCTTGGTGAGGTTAATACCCCCCCTTTACACGCAATGGACGGATCTGATCTATCAAAATATCGACGAGTGGGGCCCACAGTCGATCTTCCCCGTCGGCCGTGAAGACGCTGTAGCGTCTTTCTGTTTTGAGAAAAACGTCGGTCAGCGCCTGTGCTGACCGACTTCTTTATTTAGTACTCGGCGTCTGTACGTGTGCTGTGCACACGCACGATGTAAGGTGGGTCCCCCTTCGACGTATGTGAGAAATCCGCTCCGTTCATCTGCTTTACCATCTCCTTTTAACCGTAGGGACCAAATTTGAAGCGTATCCAGATAGCAGGTGGGCCCCAAATTGAAGATTGATGGGCTGATTTGACCGTTGGGCCACTTCTAGAGAGATCTAACGGCTGAAATTTGACTTGTACGGTTAATTTATGGTCGTCAGACCATGTATGAAGTTCTGAGCCAAACGGATGGTGGGAACCTCGTGATCTTGCATTATGGACGTCCTTCAGGCCACTTGAGCTTCAGTTCTTTGATTTTCTCGGATTTCTGACCGTGTATATTTGTCAATCTTGGTCCCCTGGAGTGTGTCCCTTGCCTTTTGCATCATCAGATCGTTAAATCTCAACTTTTAACGTCCTTTTTCCATCCATGCTCATAAAATCACTTTGCCACACAAGAATGAGAAAACGAGCCATTAGACAGCATTATATTCGTAAATCCAGACAATATCTGGGGTCTAATATGCAATATTTGACCCTCAACACCAAATGAATATACTTGTTCAATATAAATTCCTAAACGAGGGATACATTGTAAACCACTAGGTGGCATAAATACTAATTGTATTTTATCATGAAGGAACATCTAAGAAGAAATGGGTTATAGTGAAACACAATCAATTATTTCAACTATTTTTGAAGCATAACTATAAATAAGTACAGAAAACATATCTCAAAAACATCATACACGGTCTAACATATTTGTACTTCATGTGCAAGAGCTTCACCTAAATGACTCAAGTTGTGTTGTTGTGTATGTAGCTTGCCTAAGCAATCCAGTCGAACACCCCTGGATAAAAATAAAAAAATAAAAAATAAAATCACAACATCTTAGAAACCTTAAAACAAGAGGCTTCAAATAAAAATAGGATGTAATACTCTTAGGGAAAGGGTTCTCTCCCTTAACATGAATTTCTTGAATGAACATGTTTTTCGGCAATATAAATGTACATGATTGAAATAAGATTTGATGCCAAAAAGTCCCTCTATGATTCAAGAACCATGCATTTAAATGAGGTCCATTGATATTTTTCCCTTTTACCATCCTACCCTGTGAGAAAGTTTGGATGAATCCCTCTAGCAAAGCATTTCTCTTTTAGTTTCAACCAATGCACATGGACTTTAATAAAGGAAAATGAAAAAGGCAGACTAACCTTTTCTAAGATCACATGTTGTTGGTACAATGATTTGAAAACCTCCACTGTGGAAAAGACTCAAAGGGACCCAAGTCAGCCTTCGAAAAGGAAGTAAAATTTTAAATACCAAATGGGGAAAATTGGTTTATCCAAACCTATTTGAGTAGAGAGAATTCAAAATATGGATGTTGAAAACTCCTATGAAATCTTCAAGAAATAGAAAATTGCAAAATCTATCAATAATTTCATTGTTCGGTTGTTTTCTATGAAAATGTCAAAAGGTCAACTCAAATTACATAACATGTGAAAATTTACATTTAACAGTTTCCAATACTAATTCCATTGTTTGGTTGTTTTGTATGGAAATGTTAAAAGATCAACTCAAATTGTTCACTTACCAAATCATCCAAGTCTTATTATTGATGAATGTTAAATGGAAATAATCAAATATGTGTACCATATACTAAAAAAAGAAGGAGAGCTGTCTATGTTAACATGTGAACAGATATTAGGAAAACCTTCTTACAATTTCCAAGTATCAAACAAAACCATGATGTCGAAGAATAATTATAACCCCTAAAGGTTTTTGGGTACCATATTTGCATTTTCCTTTCTTGATTTACCTTTTTTCCTTTTTGTAACTCAATATGAGTTCTTATTTGAACCCAAAGAAAAAAAGCGGCTTAGCCGTCCAAGTTGCCCTTTCTTTAACACTGGAAAATTATATTTCTAGAAGTTTTGTTAGCATAAATTTTTTTGCCAAGAAAAGAGTCAAAAAATCTACTAATATGTTGAAGAGAAAGGATAATTCGTTAAACACATCAGGAGAATGATTGAGAACCATCAACTGATTGTAGAAGGTGATTCAAGGAGTGCAATTTCCTTGGCATGAAAGAAAAAAGAAGAACAGCCAAAGCAGATTAGAGAATTGTTATCTTAGGTAAGCACCAACTTTAACCTCATTCCCTGGGAAGCTTATGATCAGGAAAATAGGGTAGCAAAATAAGGTGCATCTCAACTTTGTTCATCTAGGCATTATTCTCCATTTACTTGATGGATGTTGTATGATATTTTTCTTCTTTTTCTTTAAATAAAATTCATGCTAACCATAGAAAAGAATGGATCATGCATGTGTATATATGTGCATATGTGTGTATGCATGCATGAATGGATCATGCATGTGTATATATATGTATGTGTCATTGTATGTATGTATGCATGCATGGATGATTGGATGGATTGATCGTGAATGTGTGTTTGTATCTATGCATGTACATGCATGGTTGGATGTATGGATGGATCCACCAATTTTCCCATGTTTCCCCAATGTTTCCTCGAATCAAAGACGCATGCTTTTATGCCCCCCATTAAAGGCAAATTTATCATTTGATCACTAAATATACAAATTTACATCTTTTTTGCTATTATTCGACTCTTAAATATGCAAATGTGTATGTTAGCATCTCCTAAACTATCATTGAAAAATTCCACCATTTTTTCCATGTTTCCTTGATGTTTCTCTAAGTTAATATGACATTTGAAAATCTACATTTAATAGTTTCTTTTTTTCTTTTTTCGCTTGTTTGTGGAAATGATTTTACTCATTTTTTTAAAAAGAAAATCTAGGAAACAAAATTGATTACCCCCTTTTTTTGGGTTTACCAAACAGGGAAACTGTTGTATCAGGGGAAATCATTTTCTTTTCCATGGTTGTCCACCTTCCTACACAGATGCCATGCTCTGGCTAATGGCTATGTTGTTACTTGCACAAAAAAATAAAAATAAAAATAAAATTACACATTCTAAAAATGATGAACAATCTAGATTCAGAATCTTTTATATGCCTACCATGTGTGTGGTGATTAAAGGTTGAATAACTAATTCTGTATTCGGTGTTTAACATCTAATACATCCTTATACTGTAGTAATCTAGTCCCAAAGGAAAAGACACATGGTTGAAACAACATTAAGATTACAACATTTCTGAAGTGGCAGGCCGAGTGTTGCAAAACTGTTTCAGGTTTTCAGATTGTAGGAGTGTTGAAATGTGGTCCCTAGTTCATTGATCCCAACAGTCAAAATCAGGGGCTGCACTATGGATGCCCCATTCAGTAAATCTCCCAGATTGGAGAAATCCCAACCCTTGCAGTAGGTGCCAACAAATAGGTAGTCAAGAAAGAATTACTACCATCCTTCACATTCAACCACAAAAAGGGTCAAATAACATAGTTCTAGGATCTCCCAATCTGTAGGGATTTTTACCCCATGGGCCATCCATGGTGAGGCCTGCATATTTTCCTCATTCAACAAACCTCACAGGTATATTTAGCTACTGATAGCAAACTTGGCTGCATACCAGTGAATTACAACATCGACGCCAGAATCTATTCACAGAAGCAAATATACCAAATGCTGGACACAACAATAAGTGATGACAGAAAGTAACCAGCTCAATGAAATGTAACTATCTTAAGCTCCTACGCTTGCTTGCTGCTGAATTGATTCTCTGTGCAAATTCTTTGAAGGATCCAAGGCCAACAAAATACTGACTTCACTAGTTGCAACCACATCTACAGAGAGACCCAATTTCTCAAAGATGGAAAAGCCCATGTTCCATCAAATCAAAAGTAAAGTAAACAATGGTGCAAAAAGGTGAGGTCACAGAGTTTTGGTTATTCACATAGAAGCTTTGGCCTCTGGGTAAACAAGTTAAGAGAGATTCTGAAGGTTTTAGCAATTTAAATTGCTTTGTACACGGAACCAAAAGGCTAGCAACACTATCCAGGAGCACAAGCGAAGTCACTTACTCTTTCAGAACCAAATCAAGCAACTCAGCAACTGGTTCTAACCACGCCACAAGTTCAGGGTTCACCAGTTTAGCAGAAGACAAGACTCACCTGTAAACTAAAATAAAATAACACCAACACATTAGTCAGGTTTCTCAAGTCAGGTCATTGAGGATAAATATTCCTAGCCGCAGATCGGCATATGCACAGCTATCCCACCCATGCCTACTACAGCACCTGCATGCAGTTCCACGCTATTCATCATGTCGGCCCCATGATGAATGTTTAGTAGCTCATATTTTTGCCTGTCAATCATCAAGCGACATGTGTACAAGATAGTGAACGGTTAAAAGGGGCCAACCAATAGCCTCTTTTCAATGTATATGTGCACCACCCAAATTCAAGCCGATCATCAGGTGGATCCCACAAGGTATGATGCCCTCACCCAAATTGACCAAGGCTACTAGATTGATCATGTGGGCCACAGTTTATGAAACAAATGGAAAGTCACAGGGAAAAAAAAAACTTGGCAAGTTTTTCTAAGCGTCTGCTACTTTCTAACATTCTGGTCCACATGACAGGTTTTTTTTTTTTTTTTTTTTTATAAAATTTAAAGGTGATGATTTTATTAGGCAATAGCCAAAAGGGAACAAAAAACAAAAAACAAAAGTAATTGAAAAGAGATAAAAGACTACAATAAGCTAGAAATACAGCCAACAAGCTCAAACACAAGCCCTCCACGTCAGGAAGCCCACTCCCTGACAAAATTAGAAACCTATCAAAGAAGTCCGTGGGTGAAAAGCAAAAACCTACCATGGAATCGCATCAGTCCGTGAATCTCCCGCAACTCCCGCACGCACTGATCCTAGTTTAGATCTTCAATCTTTGATCTAACGCTTCCATTGCTGAGATTCGGATCACATTTAGAGGATAAAAATGAAAGTAGGATTAGGAGGGACCCGCTCGATGAAAATGGCAAAAAGAGCAGATGAGCGCTCGATATTTCGGAATTCCTCTTCTGAATCAAATAAAAACTTCAAATCTGATACAGTGTGTCTACCATTGTTTGTAACAAAACTTCTATTAATAGTCGTACATGCAAGAGGGACCTTTTTTTGGATGGCTAAGATTGTATTATATAACAAAATTATAAATATTCAACACTTACAACTAGACGGATTTTTTAAATGGTCCGGATAACTCTATATCATTGCCACTATTTTCATAAAGGAGTCACCACTATTTTGCATTCTGTATAAAACTCACACTTTTTACATAAAACAAAAAAACGGTAAACATGCCTTTGGAAAGGGGAGGGATCCATGGGCCCCGCCATGATGGATATATTTCATCCACGCCGTCCATCCATTTCTCAACATCATTTTAGGATAGATCACCAAAAATGAGAATTAAACAAGTCTCGGGAAGACCAAAAAATGGGAAAACGGTAGATGGTTGGATGTCCACCATCCAAAACTGAGGTTTCCCCAACGGATTATTGACTTTCGCCGATGGCTTTTAGCTGTCGGATATGCCGACGGATTTTAGCCGTAGCCAAAACCCCACAAAGTCTGTCGGCTTTGCCCCTTTTTTTGGTAGTGATTTTTCATCATGCTCTTGTATAATTTGAATTAAATTGTTCAAACTTTTTTGGTGAGTAGATTTATATGTAGTTTCCCAACATACTGTAAAATGCACCAAGGTTGAAGAGAAATTTGGATGGTATATTATCCTTCTTTATGCTTAAACAACTCAATCCTTCATTAACATCATATTGTCTTGGAAGACATCGTTAATGTCTATAAGCCTTTTCAATATTATATGTTTCAAGAAGAGTTGGAATTGTTCTTATTCCAATGTTAATAATTTGATTTCTTCTTCTGCATTGGAAAGTTTGGATTGGGAGTGGAAGGTTTTTTATTCGAATCAATAAAGGTCTAAAAAAGAATTTAGACCTCTTTTGAGGCTTTATGACAGTATTTTGCATCTCCTCCCCGACATGATAAGTATAACTTGAGTCGATTAGTTTTGTTAACAAACTTAGCTCCACACAAATAACATAAAATCTTCAATTTTTTTGGACTTTAAAAAGTGGACTAAGGAACCAGTCTTAAATGTCGATCGATGGTTCAATTGACAACATATCTATATTTTATATGTTAGAGAAATTAGTATTTTGAAAATAATAAAATATGAAAAATAAAAGTAAAAATGAAATATGAATTATAATATAAACAAAAACAAAATACAAAAATAAAATAAAATTCTTTGCTGCATTATACTTATAACCTCCCTCAACATTACATCCAAGTACACATAACATATTGATGAGGATTTTCTCCTCATTGGTAGAATCGATGAAATCGAATGAGTTTTAATATCATTGATAATTACAGGATTTTTTCATCCTGGTCGTTGGACTGTTTTTTTGTCCTGTCGATATCATCGAGAGACTTTTAGATGATATAGAGGTTGTTATCGATAGACCTTCGATGACATCGATAATTGTTGGAAATTTTATCCCTGTTTGTTGGATAGTTTTGGTCTTGTCTCGATACCATCGAGAGACCTTCAGATGATATCGAAGCTGTTATCGAGAGACCTTCGATATCATCAAAAAGTTTCGTAGATGCGATTGTGAAAACGCAGATTCTGCGAATTTTATTTCCTATTTGGGTTCTACCTCTTTCTATTCTTTTATAAAGGGGTGTATCCGGGATTGGGGTGTATGTTCCAGGGTATTTTAGAGTTTCCTAAAGCTTTGCAAGGGTTTGTAAAAGGGTGAGAGAGAGAGAGAGGAAGCTTATGGAAGGGAGGCTATGCTCGTAGAGATAATCTATTATATTTCAACACTTTTACGTCCTCGTAATCGGTGAGATCTTTCCGTCTTCTTTGTTTCTCTTACTATTTATCTGCTCCTGCGTGAGTGATGAAGGTTTAATCCAAGCAGTGTGTACTTGTGATCGGTTGTAACGTTCTGCTTTATAGTGGATTGTTGATTTGGACAAGGTCCCGTGGTTTTTACCTCTTTGAGGGTTTTCCACGTAAAAATTCCTGTGTTGTGTGATTGATGCTTTGATTTACTTCATTGCTTTTATTATCCCATAATTCTGGTTTGTTCTGGAGGGCTAGATCTTAAAGTTTTGTACAAGGCCCCTAACAAAGTGGTATTAGAGCTAAGTTCATTGAACGGGTAGGATCGGTTTGAAATTATGGAAGGTAGCTCATCAAGGATGATCAACCTTAATGGTTTTAACTGGACCATATGGAAGGCTAAGATGGAGGACTTGCTTTATTGCAAAGACCTATATTCTCCAATTTTAGGCATATCAGTAAAATCAAAGGATATGACTGATGATGATTGGAAGAAGTTGGACCGGAAGGCAGTGGGGTTTATTAGACAGTGGTTGGATGACTCTATGTTCCACGATGTGTCTACGGAAACCTCAGCCGCTAGCCTATGGCTAAAATTAAAAGGGCTATATGAGAGGAGGACAACCAGTAATAAGATTTTTCTGATAAGGCGACTTGTGAATCTCAAGTTCAAGGATGGTGGTTCTGTGTCCGAGCACATGAATGAGGTCAGCAATATAGTGAACTAGCTCTCCGCTATGAAGATGGTCCTGGATGATGAATTGCAAACTTTGCTATTGCTTAGTTCATTGCCTGACAGTTAGGAGACATTGGTGGTGTCACTAAGCAACTCCGCGCCAGACGGAAAGGTATCCATGAAACAGGTAACTAGCTGTCTCTTCAATGAGGAGACAAGGAGGAAGTCTCAGGGGTCTACTGAGCAAGAGGCCCTTGTGACACAAGAACGGGGGAGAGGAAAGAACAGGAAGGGCGACAAGGCTCGAGATAAATCAAAAGGCAAGTTGAGTAACAGAAAAGATGTTGAATGCTAGAACTGTGGCAAGAAGGGCCACTACAAGCATGAATGTTGTGGTAAGAAGAACGACAAGAAAGGAAAAGGAAAGGAGAAGGTAGATGAATCAGATTCCACTGTGGTCACTTCAAATGGTGACGTTGTAGTTATTCTTTCCGCAGATCATGATGTATGTCTCACAGCTATGATTCCACGTAGGGACTTCTTCACAAGCTACAAGTTAGGTGACTATGTGACTGTGAAGATAGAAAATTTTGACATATCGAAGATCGTAGGGGTTGGTGATATTTGTGTAAAGACCGATGTGGGCTGCACATTGGTTCTTAGAGATGTGAGACATATCCCAGACCTTCGCCTCAACTTGATGTCGACGGAAAGGTTGAATGATGATGATTATGAAAGCTGATTTTCTAGTGGGCACTAGAAGCTTATCAAGGGTTCATTGATCACAGCTAGAGGAAATAAGTGTTGCACCCTTTACAAGGCAAGTATCAGTGTGTGCAAGGGTGGGTTGAACGCAGCGGAAGATTTAGCTATTGACATGTGGCACTGGCGTCTAGGCCACATGAGTGAAAAAAGGCTTCAACTACTAGTAAGGAAGCGGCTCCTTCCCAACGTGACAGGTACACCTCTCAAAATCTGTCTTGATTGTTTATCAGAAAAACAGTATAGAGTTTCATTTGTTAAAACTGCTTCTCATGTTAATAAAGTGCATGCATTAGATTTGGTTTATTCTGATGTTTGTGGTCTTATGAGGATAAAAATCTTGGGTGGGGCATTGTATTTTGTTACTTTTATAGATGATGCATCTAGGAGGGTTTGAGTCTATGCATTGAAATTTAAGGACGAAGTCTTTGGTGTGTTTAAATTGTTTCATGCTATGGTCAAGAGAGAGACAGGTAGATCATTGAAGTGTATTCGCACTGACAATGGTGGTGAATACATTGGAAACTTTCATGAGTACTGTAAGTCCCTGGGTATACGATATGAACAAACAGTTCCTAAGACCCCCCAGCATAATGGTGTAGCTGAGTGAATGAATCAGACCATTGTTGAGAAATCAGATGCATGTTATCCTATGCGAGATTGCTCAAGACGTTCTGGGGAGAAGCAATGCACACGACGGTGTATTTGATAAATAGGTCTCCATCAGTCCCGTTGAATGGAGAAGTGTTTGAGAAGGTGTGGACTGGATAGAATCCATCGTACAGTCATCTCAGGGTGTTTAGATGTAGGGCATCCGTTCACGTACCAAATGATGAGAGGTCCAAGCTCGATATGAAGATCACCCAGTGTGTGTTTTTGGGGTACGGTGATGAAAAGTTCAGTTACAGATTGTGAGATCCGACTGAGAGGAAGCTCGTCAGGAGCAGAGATGTGGTATTCTTTGAGGATTAGTGTATAGAAGACATTGGTAAGCCAGAGAAGAACCAACCTAGTTTAGGTGAGCTAGAGGACATGGATCCGGTTATTCCTCCCGTTGTGCTTGATGACAGGGGAGTACAGCAAGGTGTAGAGGATGAGGGAGTTCCTACAGAAGATGAACTGGGGGAGCAGCCCCCACTTAATCCACCTGCTGAGCCACAGGTGAGGAGGTCATTTAGGGATAGACAGCCGTCTAAGAGGTACTCGCCGCATGAGTACATTATGCTGACTGATGGGGGAGAGCAAGAAGATTATTCTAAGTCCCTAGCCGACGAGCATAAGGAGTGGTTGAAACCTATGCAAAAGGAGATAAAATTCTTGCATAAGAACCACACCTATGACATAGTGAAACTGCCTAAGGACAAGAAAGCTTTGATCAACAAGTGGGTGTTCACAAAGAAGGTTAAGCAGAAGAATTCACAAACGAGGTTCAAGGCTAGACTTGTGGTAAAAAGGTTCGGTCAGAGGAAAGGCATAGACTTCAAGGAGATATTTTCACCGGTGGTGAAGATGATATCCATACGGGTGTTGCTTGGGTTGGCGGCTAGCATAGATCTGGAGATAGAGTAGTTAGATGTTAAAACTGTCTTCCTCCATGGTGACCTGGAAGAAGAGATTTACATGCACCGACCAGAAGGGTTTGAAGTTAAGGACAAGGAGCATATGGTGTGTAGGCTGAGGAAGGGCTTGTATGGGCTGAAACAAGATCTACGACAATGGTACAAGAAGTTCGATTCGTTCATGTTACAACATCGGTATGACAGAATGGAGTCGAACCACTGTGTGTTCACGCACAAGTTCTCAGATGGTGATTTCTTAGTTCTGCTGTTATATATTGATGACATGCTCATCATGGGAAAAGACATCAAAAAATCGATAGGCTGAAACAGGAGTTGGACAAGTCTTTTGCAATGAAAGACTTGGGCTCGGCTAAACAAATCCTAGGAATGAAGATAACCCGTGACAGAAGTAGCAGGAAGCTTTGGATGTCACAAGAGCGGTATATTGAGAAAGTCCTAGAGCGGTTCAATATGAATGTAGCGAAGCCAGTCAATACTCCACTGGATGGTCACTTCAGACTAAGCGACATGCAGTGTCCCAAGATAAAGGCAGAGGTGGAAGAGATGCAGAAGATACCCTACGCATTAGCAGTAGGAAGTTTGATGTATGCTATAGTGTGTAAACGCCCAGACAACATATGTGGTTATGTTGTCAGCCGGTATCTTGCCAATCTTGGCAAAGAGCATTGGGCAATGGTGAAGTGGATACTGCGGTATCTAAGAGGCTCATCCAGGTTGAGCTTATGCTATGGTGACGGAAAACCTATATTAGAGGGCCACACAAATGTAGATATGGCAGGTGACATAGACTCCAGGAAGTCTACATCGGAATTTATGTTCACGTTTGAAGGGGGAGCGGTTTCTTGGCAGAGCAAGCTACAAAAGGTCGTAGCATTGTCGACAACAGAAGCCAAGTACATTGCAGTCACTGAGGCATGTAAAGAGATGCTTTGGATGAAGAGGTTTCTACAGGAACTTAGCCTGAAGCAGGAGCAGCACCTGGTCTATTGCGATAGCCAAAGTGCTATACACTTGAGCAAGAATCCAAGTCGAAACTTCAAGTCGAAGCACATAGAGGTTCGGTATCACTAGATCAGAGATACTTTGGAACAGAAGGTGTTACAGCTTGAGAAGTTCCACACGGACGATAATGGGTCAGATATGATGACCAAGGCTTTGCTCAAGGGTAAGTTTGAGGTTTGTAGAAATCGGGCTGGCTTGAAGAAAGTGGATTTCTCCTGAATCGAAAAGGGAGAGATTTGATGAAAATTTTCTCCTCATTGGTGGAATCGATGAAATCGAATGGGTTTCGATATCATCGATAATTACAGAATTTTTTCATCCTGGTCGCTGAACTATTTTTTTATCCTGTCGATATCATCGAGAGACTTTTAGATGATATCGAGGTTGTTATCGATAGACCTTCGATGACATCGATAATTGTTGAAATTTTCACTACTGGTTGCTGGACAGTTTTGGTCCTGTCTCGATATCATCGAGAGACCTTCAGATGATATCGACGCTGTTATCGAGAGACCTTCGATATCATCAAAAAGTTCCGCAGATGTGATTGCGAAAACACAGATTCTGCAGATTTTGTTTCCTATTTGAGTTCTACCTCTTTCTATTCTTTTATAAAGGGGTGTATCCGGGATTGAGGTGTATATTCCAGGGTATTCTAGAGTTTCTTAAAGCTTTGCAAGGGTTTGTAAAATGGTGTGAGAGAGAGAAAGAGAGAGAAGAAGCTTGTGGAAGGGAAGCTATGCTCGTAGAGGTGATCTACCATATCTCAGCGCTTTCACGTCTTCGTAATCGGTGAGTTCTCTCCGTCTTCTTTATTTCTTTTACTGTTTATCCACTCCTGCGTGAGTGATGAAGGTTTGATCCAAGCGGTGTGTGCTTGTGATCGGTTGTAACGTTCTGCTTTATAGTGGATTGTTGATCTGGATGAGGACCCGTAGATTTTACCTCTTTAAGGGTTTTTCATGTAAAAATCTCTGGTGTTGTGTGATTGATGCTTTGATTTACTTCATTGCTTTTATTATCCCATAATTCGGGTTTGTTCTGGAGGGCTAGATCCTAAGGTTTTGTGCAAGGCCTCCAACACATATTACATCAGTTTCAAGTTTCAACATATTATATAATAATAATTTTAAACCTAACTTTCTTCAGGTTACTATTTTTACATATGTAGTCTCATCTTGAGATTTATTCTCATCCTCATCCTCATTATAAAAAATATTACCTCCTAAAATCGAATGCAACCAATCTTATGGTGGGACCCATAAAGCCCCTTATGGGACCATTGGTCTCTAGTTACGTCATGTTGTGGGCTTTTAGCTATAGTTTAAAGCTGTAGCAGTATGGCTATGGTTTATATATGTAGCAAAATATCCTCATAGTTCGTAGTTTTTGCTCCTTTTTATGATAGTGTGCTTTGTTAGACCCTTTACATTTAATATATGAGTTTGTGCATATTTGACTATTTATGAAAGAAAATAAAAGAACCTTTCAAAGTTTTGATATTTTTTGTATTTTATTTGATTATGGTTATTTTATATTAATAAATATGTTTATCAGGTGTACAGTGAATTATGATGATTTTATATAATATAAAATACATTTATCAGGTGTATGGGCATAACGATGGCCCCGAGGCTTCAAATTTACCAAATTCTTCTTCTTCTTTTTTTTCAATAGGTTAAAAACCAAAATGATGGCTCAGAACCATGGAATGTTGATTTTTTTTTTTTTTTTAGACCTCATAATGATAACTCAGGGCCATTAAATTTTGACCATGAAATGGCAACTTTATACCGTCAAATTTTCTCTCCACGGATGATCTCATTCGACGGCTCATCCAGAACAACGAAAATGATCAGACGGTTTCGAGTCGTCAAATTTCATTTTCGACTTTGAATTATTTGATTGCCATCTTTGACTGGAGTTTTCTAAAATTTGATAGCTTTGGGCTGTCGAATTTGGACGTTTTTTCTACGTAGTGTAAAATTTATTCAGATTTTCAAAGATTTAGGTGGCAATCAAATTACCGCTGTATATAGTTTTTGCATCTTTGGTCACTTCAACTTTGGGGGGTTCATATTTGCTCCGTGGGATTACTGGAATGGGCCTAGCTTGTTGCCACCTTTGCTTGTTGTAAATCCACCGAAGGCCACTCCATTATAGATGGCTTGGGGGCAACATGGGACACCCTAGTAAGGATTTGTACTTCAAATTTGCATATGAAACCTATCAGCTGATTGGGCTCATTGGGCGTTATTGTGGATGGAGTTTTGGAGGTTGGTTGAGCCATGGTCCTAAGGGGTTTCCAAGCTCACAAGTCTTGCAGTGGAGTGTAAACGGAGTCCATGAATCAGAGTTTTAAATTATTCAGTTATCAGACTTTAGAAAAACCTATTTAGGGCCTGCTTTGCCGTGCGAGCCTGGCTCATATTTGGACCTAGCTTAGATGACAAGATTGGTCTTGGCACATATGGCCCAAGTAATTTTTAGCTGTGTGTGGGCTTTAGCTATTTTGGCCCAAACCTACACATGTTTAAAAATATGCTGCTACTATCCTCAGTTAGGCAACACATACATCTTACATGCAAACCGTTGGTTTCATTTTCCTGAATGTCCATCTCTTTATACATGTGTGGCCCACTTGAATAATGAACAGAAGAACTTTTATTTTTCACTAGAAAGAGGGATTTGATTAATTTTTGGGTTGGGTTTCCAACCAATTTGTTTCGAGCTTAGGCTTGGGCTCGTTGCCAAGCTCAGGTCTTCAGCATTACAGTATCTATCTAACTTTGATATGTTGCATCCAGGGTTTGATGGATGATACTAGGGCTGCAAGTTGGGTTTGGGTCGAATTGAATCCGGCTAACCCAACCCAATTTCTGGTTGGGTTGAGTTGGGTTGTGATGGTACTAAGGTTGGTTGGAAAACTGCGACCTTATTTGAAATCAGGTTGAGTCCGGATTGAGAAAATTGTGGTCGGGTTAGGTTGGGTTGGGAATAATCACATGTATTTGGACTGGACTGGGTTGAGTCAGTTTAGTTTTTGAGTGGAGAGAGGAATTCGGGTTAGGCAACTTAGGTTGTTGGATTGTGGGTCGGGTCCTCGTGAGTCGGTCCAGCTCAGATTGATCCTTAACCCAACCGAAGTTCCTGTATATCAAGCATCATATCCTGCAGGAATATCATATAAATATCCAAAATGAAATGGAGAGATAGATGTGGTCACTATGTCAGGATCCTCTCCATCTGCTATAGGATAAGCTTATTTTAAATCACGGTGTGTGGGATCGATAGTAATATTTATATGATATTTAACCGTGCATCATGTGCATCTATCAAGGAAATTCAAAACTCGGGTGAGTTATGACATACAATGTAAATTTATATGCCTAAAACTTATAAAATCGTGTGGTATGGACCACCTGATTTTTGGAATATACTAATCTTTCTAGTCACACATGTGTTGTACCATATTCCTAATTATTCTTGGAAAACTCAATTAAAAAATAAAAGAGTTATTGCAATGAAAAGATACTGTAGGCTAAAGATCTTCAAAGCTACTTGAAGTGTATTTTACAAAATCATAGCTGACATGATGACATGACAAAGAACGGCCGAGAGGAATTCAAAAGCAGATCAAACAACTATCCAAACGGCTGAGTGTTATCTTAAAGGTCGACCAACTGGCTAATATTCATCCAAGTAGTCAATCAAGCAGTCGAGTAATGGTAGAGCTCTTTAAACATGAGAAGGATTCATATAACTAGATCAGAAGAAGAATTCAACAAGGAAGCTCGTTTCATACCAATACAAACAAAGCAAATTTATCTTTCAAATTATCCCATCGATTCGCATTCCATAGTATAATTGTTTGCTTACTTTGTTATGCAAGTTACATTCCATTATGTAATCTTTAATTACTTTTCAAGCCTGATGTCTTTGCATTTTATAGTGTAATCCATAGTGATAGCAAGTAGTAGGCAATCTTTAGTTATAGGTTGAGTTTATGCTTGCACGTTGGACTCAATTAATCCATTATGAAGGTGTTCTTCAGCTGTTCTTTGCAATCGATTATAAGAATTTGTTTTCCGTTCTATTTTATTTATATCGAAAAGTCTTTTTGCACGAAAGACAAATGTGAAACCCATTATCAAAAGGATGAATCGCACTCTCTAAATATTGTCTGAACCGATTTTTACATATTGAGTGAGTAGCTAAATGAGGAATTGATCTCTTTTGATTTCAATTTTAAAAAATAAAAATATATAAATAAATAAATAAATAAAAATAAAAACATAAACATAAACAATGATGCCCACGTAAGCTAAAAGATTTAAATGGTGAGCACCATCCCAACCGTTCCCTGTGGTGTGGCCTTTTGAACGTACTGGATGTGGCATTACTAAGAGGTGGCTCTCATACACAACACTGTAGAATAAGTTTATCCTACAATAATTGGAGAGGATTGGACTTCATAATTCAATTACAATGGTTTTGTAATTGCATCAAATATGACGAAATTTCATGATTTGTTATCATCAATCATTCTAATTTAATACGAAAATTCATGAAATTCGGTGCAAACCAAACGCACCCTAAAAATAGGATAGAAACACGTAATTGAAGAATTGTAGTGTTGATGAGTTCCATTTGGTGCAAATGGGCACGGTTTGTAGATCCAAACCGTTGATCTTATGGGATGCAGATGTTAGCTGACCTAAAACTCCTACAGACTAGTCCTCTCCACCAAATATCATGCTTTCTTGTGGACCATTTCAGTATTTTTCCTAATCATCTATTTGTGATCACTGATCAAATGTTTACAGACCCCTATCTGGGCCTTTTTTTTTTTTTGAGATATTCCCCATCTTCATCATGAAAATTAAGATGAACGGTTTGGATGACAGAACGGTGTTCTCTGTTTTCATGTAATGCTACATTGGGACACTATTCTCGTTCCGATGCATCAGATGGTATCTTGAAGTAGTTCTTCAGAGACTCTCTTGCCTTTTCCAAAATGATAAGATCTCGTGGAACTGCAAAACATGCAAAGATGAAAAATGTTTCAGAACAACCATACGAGAATGCCATCGTTTACATGGATGCAGATTGCATCCTATCTTGATGCAAGTGTTTTATCCACGCCGTTCATCATTTTTCTCAGATGTTTTTAAGACATGAGACAAAAAAAGGGGCAGGTACAGGGCTTAAGTGGACCACAAAGTGGGGATTGAATGTCCACCATTAAGAACTTCTTGGGAGCTGGAGAAGTTTCGGATCAAGCTTATATTTGTTTTCGCACTTCATCCACGTCTACATGACCTTATGTATAGGTTGGATGGTAAAAATACATCACGGTGGTTCAACAGTGGGTGTCATTATCACAGAACCTTCCTTTGGTGTGGTCCACTGGAGGTGTAGACCTGCTTCAGTTTTCGGATCATAAATTAAAATGACATGATAAAAGCGATGAACGGCGTGGATAAAATACTTAAATCATGGTAGGCCCCAAAGAGCCCTGCCCGGACGGATTAGCAATCCGCGTCACGTTTGCATGTAGCATGCATGCACATAAATCTGGACCTTCCAAATTGTAGGCCCCCCTAAAAATTAACCGTTTAGATGAAGTCATCTTCTCAACTACAATGAAATGAACGGTGGTATAAAAAAAATACATGATCAATGGTCGAAATTCAATTTGTAAAATTTAACAGCTGCAATCGTTTAGTCTACAATGGCTGTAGGCGACACATCCACAACGTAAATGAGCTCGTTTTGGAAAGCTACAAGATGGTCGTGCGATCTGAACCGTCAATTTTCTGGTTGCAAATCTGTACGATCTACAATAAGAAATTCACGCTAAATGGATGATCTTAACCATCGATTTCCGCAGCTGAATCTGGACCATCGAAAGGAGAACTCCACAATCAGTGTTCTGAACCGTCTTTTTAACGTTATTATTGGAATATAGGCCATCCAAAGATGTGTACAAAACATGGACCGTTCAGATCACAAGAATATCTCTGTATGTGGGCCCCATGGGGCGAGTGATCATCAACGGCCACATGCAAACCGTAACTCCAAAAAAAAAAGGCACCGGTTTATCTTCCCAACGCCTAACGTTCTTAAAACTCTGAATCAGCCACATGTTGTTGCTCGTCTCCTCTTCATCATTTGAGAAGTCTTTTTCGGATTCGGATTCGGATTCGGTGAAGGATGGGATCTCCGACCGGTCGAACACGACGCTCACTGCCCTGTTCTCCATCATTGGATCATCTTTTTGGATATAGATCTTTTTGGGTGGTTGGTTATGATTCAAGAAACCTTTCAGTAGAGATATGATTCGGATTCTACGTAGAACAACGAATAAGAGCATGATTGATATGAGAATGCATGTGATGGGTATGAAGAGAAAGAAAGCGATGGGTGTGAAGATTAGACAGAAGAAGAGAGAAGGAAGGGAGAGAAACAGGAGGAGAATTGTACGCAGCTTTGGTGACTGAAAGAAGATGGTGGATTTGCTTGGACACATTGAGAATTCAGAGGGAATTTGAAATAGTTATTGGATTGGATTATCCGACGGGTTTTATGCGTTTGGCGATAGAAAGAAGGTTGAAGGATAACAGGGGATTGAATTTTGATCGATTTTATGCATTTGGTGATTGGAGAAAGGTGACTTTGAGTGAGGGGATTGAAATTCAAAGGAAATGATGAAAAGGGTATTGGATTTCGACGGGTTTTACGTGTTTTAGGATTGAAAGAAAGTGGATTTATGGTGTAGTTTGAAGGATTTTAGGGAATGGTGAAATGGGAATTGAATTTCTGATGGGTTTTATGCATTTGGTGTGAGAATTCAGAGATTGAAAGAAGATTGATTTGTATGATATTTAAAGGATTCAAGGGAATGGTGAAATAGGTATTTGATTTTGAAGGATGTTATGCGTTTTGTGATTGAAAGAAGGTGAATTTATTAAGAGGTTATGAGAATTTAATGATGGGATTTTTCTTCTCAGTTCAGATGAGAAACGGTGCAATGGTTAAAATTTCGGAGGGTTTCATCGCACTACTCGACCGGTCGTAAGAGGTCTTCGACCAGTCGTGGGAGGCGCTCAACCGGTCGTAGGCTCGAGCCCTGGTACGACTCAAAGTCTAGCGAGTTTTTGTTATTTTCTCCGTGGTCTTCGACCAGTCGAAGGAGGCTAAGACCAGTCCTGAAATTTTCAGGACTAGTCGTAGGTTACGCAGTTTGTTCCACGATTTTGTACGCAACTGCGGATTTGAGTCATTTCACAATTGGGATGCGAAAAGGAGTTTTCTAAAACTATAAAAAGGGGTCTTTAGGGTTTTTCTAGGGTATGAGAAAAATACAAGAGGGTTATTAAGAGTGAGAGAAAGAGAGAGAAAAAAAGAGAAAGGAAGCTTGTGGAAGGGAGCCGTCGTCTCAACGCTTCTACGTCCTCGTGATCGGTGAGATCCCTCTATTTTCTTTTATTCTCTTATTGTTTATCCGCTCCTACGTGAGTGACGAAGGTTGTAACGTTCTACTTCATAGTGGATTGTTGATCTGGATGAGGTCCCGTGGTTTTTACCTCTTTGAGGGTTTTTCACGTAAAAATCTCGTGTGGTGTGTGATTGTTGCTTTAATTTATTTCATTGCTATTATTATCCCATAATTCTGGTTTGTTTGGGAGGCTAGATCCTAAGGTTTTGTGCAAGGCCCCCAACAAAGTGGTATCAGAGCGCTAAATTCATTGAACGGGCATGATTAGTTTGGAATTATGGAAGGTGGCTCATCAAGGATGATCAGCCTCAATGGTTCTAATTGGACCATATGGAAGGCTAAGATGAAGAACTTGCTTTATTACAAGGATTTATATTCTTTAATTTTAGGCATATCAGCAAAATCCAAGGATATGACTGATGAAGATTGGAAGAAGTTGGACCGGAAGGCGGTGGAGCTTATTAGACAATGACTGGATGATTCTGTATTCCACCATGTGTCTACGAAAATCTTAGCTGCTAGCTTATGACTGAAATTACAAGGGCTGTATGAGAGAAAGACAGTCGGTAATAAAAATTTTCTGATGAAGCGACTTGTGAATCTCAAGTTCAAGGATGGTGGCTCTGTGGCCGAGCACATGAATGAGGTTAGCAATATAGTGAACCAACTCTCTTATATGAAAATGGTCCTGGATGATGAATTGTAGGCTTTACTATTGCTTAATTTTTTGCCTGACAGTTGGGAGACATTGGTAGTGTCTTTAAGTAACTCCGCGCCAGACGGAATGATATTCATGGAACAGGTTACTAGCTGTCTCTTCAATAAAGAAATAAGGAGGAAGTCTCAGGGGTCTACTCAGCAAGAGGCACTTGTAACACAGGAACGGGGGAAATGAAAGAACAAGAAGAGTGGGAAGGCCCGAGATAAATCAAGAGACAAGTCGAGTAATTGAAAAGATGTTGAATGCTGGAATTGTGGTAAGAAGAGCTACTATAAGCATGAATGTCGTAAGGCTCAAAACGACAAGAAAGGAAAAGGAAAGGAGAAGTAAGATGAATATGATTCTACTGCGATCGTTTCAGATGGCGACATTGTTATTATTCTTTCAGTAGATCACGATGTATGTCTCACGGTTACGAGTCAGGACACCGACTGGGTGATTGACTCAGGAGCTTCTTTTCATGCGACTCCACATAGAAATTTCTTCACAAGTTATAAGTCAGGTGACTATGGGACCGTGAAGATGGGAAATTCTAGCGTATCGAAGATCGTAAGGGTCGGTGATATTTATGTGAAGACCGATTTGGACTACACATTGGTTCTCAGGGATGTGAGGCATATCTCAGACTTTCGCCTCAACTTGATGTCGACGGGATGGTTGGATGATGATGGCCATGAAATTCGGTTTGCTAGTGGGCGCTGGAAGCTCATCAAGGGTTTGTTGATCGTAGCCCGAGGAAAGAAGTGTTGCACCCTGTACATGGCAAGTGTCAGTGTATGCAGGGGTGGGTTGAACGCAGTGAAAGATTCAGCTATTGACATATGGCACAGGCGTCTAGGCCACATGAGTGAAAAAGGACTTCAGCTACTAGCGAGGAAGCGACTCCTTCTAGACGTGACAGGTATACCTCTCAAAACCTGTCTTAAATGTTTATCAAGGAAACAACATATAGTTTCATTTGTTAAAACTGCTTCTTATGTTAATAAAGTGCATGCATTAGATTTAGTTTATTCTGATGTGTGTGGTCTTATGAGGATAAAAATCTTGGATGGGGCATTATATTTTGTTACTTTTATAGATGATGCATCTAGGAGGGTTTGAGCTTATGCTTTGAAATCCAAGGACGAGGTCTTTGGTGTGTTTAAGTTGTTTCATGCTATGGTTGAGAGAGAGACAAGTAGATCATTGAAGTGCATCCGCACTGATAATGGTGGTGAATACATCGATGACTTTTATGAGTACTGCAAGTTCCTGGGTATACGACATGAACAGACGGTTCCCAAGACCCCCCAGCATAATGGTGTAGCTGAGTGAATGAATCGCACCATTATTGACAGAATCATATGCATGATATCCCATACGAAGTTGCCCAAGACGTTCTGGGGAGAAGCAATGCATACGGCGGTGTATCTGATAAATAGGTCTCCATCAGCCCCATTGAATGGAGAAGTACTTGAGAAAGTGTGGACTGGACAGGATCCATCATACAGTCATCTCAGGGTGTTTGGATGCAGGACATCCGTTCACGTACCAAGGGACGAGAGGTCAAGCTCAACATGAAGATCAGGTGATGTGTGTTCCTGGGGTACGGTGATGAAAAGTTCGGGTACAGATTGTGGGATCCGACCGAAAAGAAGCTTGTCAGGAGCAGAGATGTGGTTTTCTCTGAAGATCAGTGTATTGAAGACATTGGTAAGCCAGAGAAGAATCAGCTTTGTTCAGGTGAGCTAGAGGACATGGATCCGGTTATTCCTCCCGTGGTGCCTAATGACGGGGGAGTACAACGAGGTGTAGAGGATGAGAGGGTTCCTACAGAAGATGGACTGGGGGAGCAGCCCCCAGTTGATCCACCTGTTGAGCTACAGGTGAGGAGGTCATCTAGGGACAGACATCCGTCAAAGAGGTGCTCACCGCATGAGTACATTATGCTAACTGATGGGAAAGAGCTAAAAGATTATTCTGAGGCCCTAGCTGATAAGCATAAGGAGGAGTGGTTGAAAGCTATGCAAGAGGAGATGGAATCCTTGCATAGGAACCACACCTATGACATGGTGAAACTGCCAAAGGGCAAGAAAGCTCTGAGCAATAAGTGGGTGTCCAGAAAGAAGGTTGAACAGAAGAATTCACAGACGAGATTCAAGGCCAGACTTGTGGTAAAAGGGTTCGGTCAGAGAAAAAGCATAGACTTCGAGGAGATATTCTCACCAGTGGTGAAGATGACATCCATACGGGTGTTGCTTGGGTTGGCGGTTAACATGAATCTGGAGATAGAGCAATTGGACGTTAAAACTACTTTTCTCCATGGTGACCTGGAAGAAGAGATCTACATGCACCAACCAGAGGGGTTCGAAGTCAAGGCCAAGGAGCATATGGTGTGTAGGCTGAGGAAAAGCTTGTATGGGCTGAAACAAGCTCCATGGCAATGGTACAAGAAGTTTGATTCGTTCATGTTACAGCATGGGTATGACGGAACGGAGTCGGACCACTGTGTGTTTACGCACAAGTTCTCAAATGGTGATTTCATAGTTCTGCTCTTATACGTTAATGACATGTTCATCATGGGAAAGGACATCAAGAAGATCGACAGGCTGAAACAAGAGTTGGATAAGTCTTTTACGATGAAAGACTTGGGCCCGGCCAAACAGATCGTAGGAATGGAGATAACCCGTGACAGAAGCAGTAGAAAGCTTTGGCTGTCATAAGAGTGATATATTGAGAAAGTCCTAAAGCAGTTTCATATAAATGCAGTGAAGCCGGTCAGTACTCCACTGGATGGTCACTTCAAATTGAGCGATAGACAGTGTCCCAAAATGAAGGCAGAGGTGGAAGACATGTAGAAGATACCCTACGCATCAGCTGTAGGAAGTTTGATGTATGCTATGGTGTGTACACGCCCAAACATAGCATATGCGATTGGTGTTGTCAGCCGGTATCTTATCAATCATGACAAAGAACATTGGGCAGCGGTGAAGTGGATACTGCGGTATTTAAGAGGCTCATTCAGGTTGAGCCTCTGCTATAGTGATGGTAAACCTGTATTAGAGGGCTACACAGATACAGATATGGTAGGCGACATAGACTCAATGAAATCTATATCGGGATTCATGTTTACGTTTGCAGGGGGAGTGGTTTCTTGGCAGAGCAAGCTACAGAAGGTCGTAGTATTATCGATGATAGAGGCCGAGTACATTGCAGTCATAGAGGTATGTAAAGAGATGCTTTGGATGAAGAGGTTCCTACAAGAACTTAACCTGAAGTAGGGGGAGCACATGGTCTATTGCGATAGTCAGAGTGCTATACACTTGAGCAAGAATCCAAGTCAGCGTTCCAAGTCGAAGCACATAGAGATTCGGTATCACTGGATCAGGGATATTTTGGAACAGAAAGTGTTATAGCTTGAGAAAGTCCACACGGACGATAATGGGTCAGACATGATGACCAAGGCTTTGCTCAAGGGCAAGTTTGAGGTTTGTAGAAACCTGGCTGGCTTGAAGAAGGTGAATTCCGCCTGAGTCGGAAAGGGAGAGATTTGATGGGATTTTTTTCTTCAGTTCAGAGGAGAGATGGTGTAGTGGTTGAAATTTTGAAGGGTTTCATTACACTACTTGACCTGTCGTAGGAGGTCTTCGACCAGTCATGGGAGGCGCTCGACCGGTCGTAGGCTTGAGCCCTAGCATGACTCAAAGTCCAGCGAGTTTTTACTGTTTTTCTCTGTGGTCTTCGACCAGTTGTAGGTGAGCTTCGACCAGTCGTAGGTGGGCTTCGACCAGTCGAAGGAGGCTAAGACCAGTCCTGAAATTTTCAAGACTAGTCGTAGGTTACGCAGTTTATTTCACGATTTTATGCGAAACTACGGATTTGAGTCCTTTCGCAACTGGGATGCATAAAGGAGTTTCGTAAAACTATAAAAAGAAGTCTCTAGGATTTTTCTAGGGTATGAGAAAAACATAAGAGGGTTATTAAGGGTGAGAGAGAGAGAGAAAAGAGAGAGAGGAAGCTTGTGGAAGGGAGCCATCGTCTCAGCGCTTCTACGTCCTCGTGATCGGTGAGATCCCTCTGTTTTCTTTTATTCTCTTATTGTTTATCCGCTCCTGCATGAGTGACGAAGGTTGTAACGTTCTACTTCATAGTGGATTGATGATCTAGATGAGGTCCCGTGGTTTTTACCACTTTGAGGGTTTTCCACGTAAAAATCTCTTGTGTGGTGTGTGATTGTTGCATTGATTTATTTCATTGTTATTATTATCCCATAATTCTGTTTTGTTCGGGAGGCTAGATCCTAAGGTTTTGTGCAAGGCCCCCAACATTCAAGAGAATGGAATATTGGGTATTTAAGTTTGATACATTTGAGCGTTTGGTTATTGAAAGTAGGTCAATTCTAACCACTGGCTATCTAAAGATATGAAAGAAAGTGGATCTTAACCGTTGGCTATCTAAAGAGATCCTTTGTAGGTATACTTTGGAGGGATGGCTCAACCATACTCTGGTTATTCAGGTTCAACCTTCTTTTCATTGGAACTGAATGAGGGAGTAGAGACTAAAATGAGCTTGGTTTATTCACACGTCCAATTATCTAAATTGGGAATGTTTGAGATCAGCTTTCATGTGATTTCAACGGTGTTAGGAAGTGGCCACACGTGTTATAAATGCATGTCAATCTAGACCATCCAATTTGTGGACCCCCCAAAAGTCATATCCATTGGTTGATCCTAGTTTTGACATTTATTTCTGTTTCTAACGTCTATTTCATAGCATTTTTTTGTGACGTGCCTCTTCCTGGTGGGCCCATTATTCAGAAGGTCTATATTGATTTCGATGTATGGCACTACGTGCATGGGCATGTACGGCGTGGTTGTCTGTCTGCCAAATACGAATCCTGAGTAGGGCTGAAAGTCGAGCTCGTTGGGTCACTTATTATTATTATTATTATTCTTTTACAAGCTGACGTACGCGGCAGTGGAATTTCACCACCTAAGGGTACTTGCATCCTTGACCAGGTGTTGAAACCCCTAATAGTCTGCCACCGGAGTGCTCAACCCTAGCCCAACTTACGCAAGGAATGAACGTGATAAGGTCGATCACCATTTTTCTCAAGGATAAGTACTCCAAATCCATGGAGCTTCTCTGGACTCTTCACATAGACTTCCTAAATCTATGAGGCAAAAGCAAGGAAAATAAAAAATATATTTTATAACATTCATAATTTGACTGATGAATGAAATAAACCAGTTCACGGCTCTTTAAATAGAGATACTAACCATGGAAGAAGTTTCGAATCGAACTATAACTAAAACTCTTAGAATTCATGACTTACTATAAATAGTAAACTTACTATTTACAGACCGCCAAGATGTCAAATAGTGCGCGTGGTTTTTGGCCAAAAATAGTGTCCTATTTGGCGGAACCATGATTTTCTCCTAATTATTCTAGGCACTTTTCATGTTGCGCTCAACTCTTAAAGCCCAATGAATGAAGAGTAATACTCAAACTAAAACATACTAAAAATAGTAAAAATGAAACTAAACGGTATTTCACAAATTTGGCATGCGAAATCCAGTGTAACGTGGTTGGGTGGCTAAAGTAGCTCGTCCTACCCCCAAAATCATATATGGTACATTTGATAGTTCATTTTGATTTGCGAGATACATCTGTTTTAAGTTCTGACGGTTCGGATCACCTTTGCTTCCGATTAGTCCGTTTTTTATCCATCTTGGACATGAAACTGTTTGCAACCCGCTCTACAACAGTAACCCAAGGTTCCTAAACATCAACCCTACCCCAACCCAACCCAACCCAACCCAACACAACATCGGGTTGGGATTTTCAACCCATGCCCAACCCAAGTGGGCTCGGTCAGGTGAATACATGCTAATATTTTCGTTATTATATTTCAATACATTTCTTATTTTTTTACATATGATTTTATTAATTATATTTGTAGTTATTTATCATTAAAAAATTCAGTTTTTTAAAACAAACAAGCTAAAATATAAGATAACTACTTTAAGAGTCGTGTTGTATAGCACGCAATCTATTTGGGAGAGAGAAATCCGACATATTTTGTTAGCTTGAGTCGTCGGAAATGGCGTGGACCAATGAGACCCGACGGCATAGGAATTTCTCGTGCCTTCAATATAGACCATCCGCAGTCATTTATAATTTATAACTTATATATCAATCGAGTTCGGGTTGGGTCAGGCAACCCGATACCTCAACCTGAACCCAACCCAAGTTTTATCGGGTTGGTGTTCATATAGCCCAAGCTCGAGACCAAACCTGATACATCCTGCTTGTGCCCAACCCAATGTCAGGTCGGTCGGGTTGAACCCGCCCGACATTCAGCACTAATCATGAGTCTATTGGTGGCAATGGGTCGAGTTCAGTCAGCCCACGGCTCAACTGGGCCAAGCCCAAGCTATATCTGTAGGTTGGGCATGGGTTTGGAAACATCGCCCATTTAGAGAAATGAGTTGGGCTTTGGTTGAACCCTACGTAACCAGACCATCCTATCTAGCTTCTCAATGGGCTCTGCCAGAAGACACACTCACCCGGCCCAAAAATGAAAACAAGTTAATGGATAGGAACTGGTTTACGCATCCACTAATTGCACAGGACTGGCAGCTGGTTTAGACCCACATTCCATTCCTAAACTCGAGTGTGGTTCTGTTGGGTCTGGTCGAGCCCAGACCAGTTACAATTAAATGAATCAGGTCGGCCACAGTGTGATGGGCGTTTTCGACTTTCGATGGACGTCCATTCACATCTCTAACTAACTCGGCATATGTGTGGTATAAGGGCTATCAACTAGTGGGCCCCACTATTTTTGAGCCATGGATGAAAAGATGGAGCTTGGTCCCCAGGTGTTAATGGACTCTTCTTGGGCCAGATTGGTACATGTGATGGCTCAAAAGTCAGTTTGGGTTGGAATTTTTGGTCCATTTAGTAAACGGGCAGGCTGGGGTTGACTCTAACCCATCATAAACCCGACCTATTTTCACATGAACCAAACTTTCACCCGACCCATGATGAGCCGGGGAAAGTTTGGTTCATGTGGACCGTTAAGGGTGTGGTTTGGACCTCGACTCATAGGCCCACCATGTTGGATAGCGTCAAAAGGTTCATCGCATTAATTATCATTCCAGGCCCATGATGAAGGTCCCATGTCTATCCAGTATGGCCAGGTAAGGTCCAGGCAATGAATTTTATTTATTTTTTAAATGTCAGCAACTTACTTGTCTGTGGGCCCATTTGAATTGACCCATCTTGTACTGGGCCTAAAGAGAGGCTTTTCATGGACGCGTGTCCATGAAGAAGACACCAAGGAAGAAATGTAGAGTGAAGTTTCACATATGTATACAAAAGCGATGTGGGCCACCTTAGCAAGTTAGTGTTGTTCCGAGTAAAAGTTCAAGAAAGTATCTTCCGATTCTAAGACGAGAACTCAGTCAATCGAGTAGAAAAATAGGGATTTTATAAATTTTCAGGTTGGGCCAGTTCAGGCACTGGTGCTAGGGGTGCACACAGGTCAGTTTGGTCCAGTTCTGGGGTGAAACCGAAACCGAACCGTTCCTAACGGTTCTAGGAGAATCGGAACTGGAACTGGTTCGTTATCACCCTAGAACCGAACTGGAGCTGGACTGTTAAAACCGGTTTGGTTTTGGATCGGTTTCACAGTTTTTGGCTTTTCATAATCCAGCCCAATTGAGAGAGAGAGAGAGAGAGAGAGAGAGAGAGGTTCCAGGATTGGTTTTACGGATCGGTTCACGGTTCGGTTCGGTTCTACATACCTCCAACTGAGAATCGAACCAAACTAATCAATTCTTTGATTTTTGGAACTAGAACAGGAACTGGTGCACTTTAGTACTGGACCAAACCACGGTTCTACCAGTTGCACGTGCACCCCTAACTGGTGCAACCAATTTCTTGAGCTTGGGCTTTCTGTGTGCTAGGGCTGATCTTTGAATGGGCTGACAAGCCAGTCCTATTCCAGCCCGGAAAGGCCAAAGTCGGCCCATTGTCACCCCCTGCTGGCAGCCTACTCAAGCTGCTAATCATGTGAGCTAAGGCTACATTTGGTTGCTGGGTACTTTTATTCCTTGTTTGTCAAATCCTGAAAAAGCTAGGCGTTTTCCAGAAAATTGTATTTTTGGTGGGCAGTTGTTGGTAAATGTTTGGACTTTTTAACTTCTAAGACCCATTTATGGGATTAATCAGTACACGTGTGCAATCCTAATCATTCATATAGTGGGCCACATAATGCACAGGCCATTCTAAAATTTGCGGCTCATTTTTTTTTTGCATATGAACATTTGGGACAGATCTAAGCCATTCATCAAGTGGGGCATATGAAAGCGTGGGTGACTTCCGACTTGAATGGCCTTGAAATTTGATAAAAACGAATGCTTGTGATATATCTATTCATCAAAGCAATTGATCATGTAGGTCTCACACCATAGAAAACAATTGACAACCGTCCAAAATCCACTAAATTTAAATGGTGAGTATAATGATAATTGGAATGGCCTCATTTCGAGGTGTCCCACTTTCATAGTTGAGCGAATCTGATAGTAAGGCTGGATGTGGGCCCTACATGAAAAGTGTTGTAGAATTAGTTTATATGGACCGAAATAACTTATTATAGCTTAAACCCAAGCTCGGACTAACGCGTGGTTGGCTCGAGAGCTCAATGGCCCATTGAATGTAAGGTTTTAAAACTTGGCCGCTCCGACCGACCATTTTCATCCTGAGTCAAGTTGCGGGTTGGCCGAGTCAAGGATGAGCCAGACGAGTTAGACCGAGTCAACTCTTATTTTCAATTCTAGCTTGTGGCTCAAGAACAGATCAACACAATCGAGTCTGAGTCGACTTGGATGAGTTTTCAATACATGATTGTAAGCTGTGATGCCAGAGAAAGCCAAGGTTCTAAGCAATTAAGGGTGTTGGATGATAAGTTACTTTAAATAAGTTACTTATACATTGTATATTGGGTTAACTTAGGGGGCGTTTGTATAGTAAATTATTTAAGATAAGCTACTTATGCCTTAAATAGCTTATCTTAATTTTTACTTATTAAATTGAAGTAATTAAGTAGCTTTAAATCTATAAATAACTACTTATATCTAGCCATAAACCAAACTTACTTATTTCACATACGTTACTTATCTGCTGCTGTGAGTAGAAAAAGTAACTTATTTGGTGGTATCCAGATATGCATGTTTGGTAAGTATGTTTTCTAAAATATTGGTTATTGAAACACCCAATTTAGAAATGTTGTGATAGTGGGGCTCACCTTAATGTATTTGTTATATATCTACTTTGTATATCTGTTTTGCTGATTCATTTTAAGGAATTTGTTAAAAAATGAGCTAGATCCAAATCTCAAGTGGACTATGTTATGGGAAGAATGGACAGACTAATAAGAAAATGTGAGGTTGAAACTTTGTGCGCTTTGCCAGATAAGACGATGATAGATATGGCTACAAATCCAACCTTTGACCCCATACCGAGCAGGGAAAAAGGTCGAGCCTGGTCTCTCGTTAGCGGTCAGAAAATCCATTGACTTGCCCGACACTAAAAAAAAAAAAGATCAACTACTCGCCGAATGAGTTAGGTCGGCATAATCCCAAGCCGGTACAACCCGAGGTTGGCATTACCTATCTTATGTTGATCCCAATGGTATCTACCCAAGATCCCAGTCGAGGATCTAGGAAAGCGGTCACTACATGAATCTATGTAACGTCCTGAATTTTCACTGTTTTGGATTTTCAAAAACCCTTGAAATTTTTTTATATAATTAATTCATATTATCACTTACTAACCATTAACACTCAATGTTAGTTTATACATGGGTGGTACCAGTAAAGAATCGCATATATTTGATTAATCAACTATATGAAGCCAACGAATCCTACCAATCACTTAAACACCGAGTTTAGCCACATGATTTGGTCACATGGGGCCCAAATCTAGCCAACAAATCACTGACTAATCAAGATAACCGTAACTAAATAAAGATCTATCCAAAGCCGAGACAAACAGGGGCCAGATCTTAATTAACAAACCAAATCAATCCAGTTACTCCTTTAGCCTAAAAATCAATGGTTTAGGGTTATCAAGACCGAATCGCCATTTTCGCTAATTATAAATAGGTCACACTATGAACGTAGTTAATCTAACTCCTACTAATTGCGCGCACGAAATCTTGATACCTAATTCATTCCAGAAATGCTCCGATTTTTTGAACAAGCTTTAAACCGCTAGTTGGTAGGCCACTAATTTCAAAACTACAGAACAATGTCCATCTCGCCGGGCTTGAAGTCCATCGCGAGATATCGAGCCGATGTCACATCTCGAATTACTCATCTTGGACCCACAAGCCAAGTGCATGAGATGTATGAATGTCTTAAGTGAAAATCTGAAACTTAAGTGAAACTAGTCACTTTGTTCTTTCATGAAGTTGTGACATGGCAAAAGTCAGATTACGGACTAACAATATTTCTCCACACATATCTGTATATCTGTGGCCTTGATCGACCATTGGTTACCCTTGAACAGACTTTTGATCATACCTGTTGATCGACATCCACATGGCAGGCCGATTGTGTCTGTGCGTAGATCATCACTAGGGCTAACTTTTCAATGGTGGGTGTCGACTCCTACGCTCTGTAGTGGCCCCCAAAGGGTAGAAAAATACTCCCTTAGGGCTAGTATAGTAAAAACTCAGCAATTGGAGCCATTTACACCAAATTTTACACTATACAAGTCCTTCATTTGGGCACCCCATCATTCCATACGAATTTTGCCTAAAAATGAAAGAAAGAAGGAGATAAAGAGAGAAGAGAAAGAGGAGAAAGGAGAAGAAAGTGAGAGAGAGAGAGAGAGAGCTTGAGGTGTGAGTGTTGGTGTACACCTCCACCCTCTCATCTCCTCTTTAGCCGTCTCGCCGTAGCCGGAGTTATAGTCAGAGCTTTCCCGGTAATTGTTGGAGGTAAGTGTTGAATCTCACTTATAATTTAGGATTCCAATAGTATTTATCCCTAATCTCACAAGCTTATATGCTTGTTTAAGTCTTTCAACGATTTTATTTAAAAACCTAACCATTGGAGCATCGTGAATCGGACGAATCATCACAAGATGTGAACCATTATCTATAAGTTATCAATTATCGACCCTTGAGGGTCTCGATTAATGATTTTGTTGTTTATAGATAGGTTGTTGTATGTTAACAAGTTTAAATTTCAATTTGATTGCAACATGTGTTATCATTTAGTTATGGATGCCCATATGTTTGATAAAATTCTTAAATAGATGAATGCGTTATTTTAATGATGCTCAGATATTTGGTTGAATGCTTGATTGGATGTGTTGATTTGTTGATGCTTACTTATTTGATTCGATGCTCTAGTGAATGTATTATTCTGTAGAGGCTCACATGTTTGATAAAATGCTTAGGTGATTAGATGAACGTTCTATATATGCTCTCATGTTTGATAAAATGTCTATGTTATTATGTCGTTGAATATATGTTGACGGCATAATGAATTGCTAAGTTTGTAGTGATGCTTAAGTTGCTTACAATGTTGGGTCAGTCGGTAAATCGCTCAAACTAAGGAGTGACCCTAGTTAGGCTGACCACCCTAGGCTTGTTTGAATGACTCGGGTTGAACACGAAAAACTGACAGTAACTAGACTAAACGAACTGCTTGCATCCAATGTCGGTTGTGTTGTGGTTCTGTCAGGTCAATTAAATTAGTCTACTAGCCGACTGATCATGTATATTCAAAATGTATGACACGACTAAATGGAATCTATGATCCCCGTTCCCAATGAATGTGTCCATTCATAACCGTTAGTGCGATATGATCCCACTAAGACTCATGAGCCAGGCATGGTGGTATGGGACATCGTGTCCGAGCTGTCAGCGTACGCTGGGGTGACGAGCCTTCCCATAGTAATCAGTGAGCAACTACGACTCATGAGTTGGGCATGGTGGTATGGGACACCATATCCGAGCTGTTGGCATATGTTGGGGTGATGAGCCTCCCCATAGTGACCAGTAGAGCTGTACACGAGCAGAGTAAGCTCGATTACTCGCTCTACTCGACTCGGAATTACTTGACTCAGCTCAGCTCGAAATAAGTTTGAGCCGAGCACGAGCTGATTTTTGATACTTTAATAGATTTCGAGCAGAGTATGAGTTGGGCAATACTTGACTCGGTACTCAACACGATACTCGACTCAATACTCGACCAAGGGTTATATATACCACAAAATAAAAATACCCTAGCTCCCAGTCGTTTTTAGCCCGCCCGTTCAAAAAAACCCTACACCCCTCATAGCGCCTATTCAAAATAAAAAAACTCATCCCTCCCATCGGCATCCAGTGGACTAACGCTCTCACCCATTGGCCCGTCCCTCTTCTTCTCTCTCTATCTCTCTCTCTCTCTCTCTCACTCACTCACTCCCCTATCCGGTGCTAGTCCCTACCGTTCGTCCTTGCCCTACTTGAAAACTCGGACTCGACTCAACTCGATATCTGCTCGAACTTGGCTCGAACTCGGACGAGCAGAGCACGAGCTGAGCATCCAAGCTTGAAGCTCGAGCTGAGTACGAGCTGGGACTCGGGCAGTGCGAGCGGAGCACGAGTTGGGCAATACTCGACTCGGCTTGACTCGTGTACAGCTCTAGTGACCAGTGAGCACTGATGGAGGTGATATATCATTGTTCGAACGATCCCTATGAAATTACCTAGCCGATGGTTCCGTGCTAGAGTACCATTCGAACGAACCGGGCATGAATGGAATTGGGTGACGAGCCATTTCTTTTATATGTTTTTAGTTTTATGTGACAAGCCCACACCTCAGAACTGAGTGATCATACTTGGTTTGGGTGACGACCCATACCAGGTTGATCCTTATACATTTAGGAATCATATCATACCTTTGAAATTGTTGATTTCTGAGATAAATGGGTGACACTTAAATTTGGATTAAATGACACCAGTAAGGAGTTTCTACGTGCGGTAACGAGTCACGTGATCCGAATAAGGACTCGTGATATAACGTCGATATCTTATCTTCGCCAATATGTTGAATGAATGAAACTTAATAATTACTCGGTTAACGTGATCATTCATCGCATCATATTAGTTTAGAATGTGGTGAAACAAGCGTTGAAATCACATATTGAGAAAGTGCTATCATTTGTAAACCAAGTGATTGGAGTTGCATGTGAGAGAGTGTTGTTTGGAAAGGGCATATATCATGTCATATCTTCATATGCACATTTAACAAGAGTCTTTAGGAATTGTTTGATTTCTTATTTATCGTTAACTGTGCTGATTGTGTCGATAATATGTGTAACTTAGAACTAATGGAACCACTGAGTTAGTTACTCACTCCTACTTGGGATGGTGTTTTAAAACACAAACTACGAGTATCATTAATGCAGGTACTAGTGAGACCTCAAATAGGTAGGCTTATATCGGGTTGTGCCAACGCTATTATGTTTTGGAGAATTGGACGTAAACTGAAAGCTTTACACTTTAATCATCTTTGGTATGTATATCATGGCTTGTATAACCCCCATTTTGGGCAATCACTACTATTAAGATTGTACTTTTGACTCTTAGCCTTATATTTCTAAATTTTTTATTATCTCTACCTCGCTTGGATCCGTTAAGGGCGTGTTTGGATTCACATATAGTATTGTAAAGGGAAGTAAAACTGTCCTATTAAGGTATTAGTGGTCCTACAACGGTAATACATCTGCAAACTGCAAACCACTCACAATGTTTGGATAAGAGTGTACTTGTAATCACAGGAGACTATGGTTTTAGAAATTAATGTTTGGGAATGGAGTGTTTATCAGCCGCACTGCTTCCAAAGCATGATATCACATGGAATTAACGTTGATTCGCCCGTAAAAAGAAAATTGTATATAGACATCCAGCCCTCAGATGATGCACTGACTGTCCAAACTCAATGTGGGCCTCACCATGATAATGTAAGTAACATCAGTTCCATACACCTGATTCTATATATCATGGTTATAATTAGTATAATCAGTTAGATTAGTATCAATCTACACAACATGATTGACCACGATCGAGAGTTCAGTTTTGGTTCATTAGTAACCAACCATTTCTTAGAAGTCGTCACATGAGGTGGTCCATTTGTGACATATATTCATTCCTTCATAACAGAATATGTAAAAATGTTCATAGGACGAATTGGATGTGAAATATAGCTGGTGGTGGGGAGCAGAGAACAGAAAAATACAAATCTGTAGCATGATTTTGCTAAAAAAACAAGCGTCTATATTTCAAAAAAGGAAAAACAATATCACTAAAAGTAACAGACAATACTACATTTGTCACTAACCCGACACAGATGATGGATGAAACAAAATGTAAAGATGCTATATAAAAATAGTGGACATAGTTTGACATCAAGAAATGTTCACAACCAATATAGACATAACATAGCAAATACGGTTTAAGATAGGATAGAAGAAATGATCCAGGAAACTGCTACATAAATCAGCAACACTCAAATCAAAACTTTGAAGAGCACATTCACCATCTCATTTTGACCATATTCTCCTCTCAAATCTGTGTGTGATTCGCATTGAAATTGCATCCCAACAAAATCTTCTTACTGATGAGTCGAGCCATGAGGAGGAGAAGCGTCAGTCTGAAATCTCCTGGTGGGCCCAACGTAATTTTGGCATGTGGTGGGTCTTTCATGAATCTGGCATGTGATCTGACAGACAGGTAAAAATAAAATATTCAACAAGATTATGATGGAGATGGTATATAAATCGCATCTCAAACAATAAGGCCGAGGATTCCACTTGACAATCTGAACACAGGTTTCTTATCCGCACTTGAAAATTCTGCCAAGTTCTCGCAGTCTCCTCATATAACTTGTAAGATTGGTGCCTACATCCGCTGTATCAATCTACCTGTGCTCATGCATCCTCCCACTTGTAATATAATCTAGGATGTCTGCCAACAAAGATCACGTAGTATTTTTCCATACATTGCTGAAAAGAATTTCAGATAACAGTCATTAATAAAATCAAATAAATATAGCATGTGCTAGCAGTTTCGAATCTGTTCAACTGTTAATAGAATAATCAGATAACATAATAAGTACAACTGTTTCCATCCACACCCAATCCCGGGTCTTAACTTATCAATGGGTATTTTTGAAGTGTTAAACTGATATTCAATCCCATGAAAATCATGGAATTTAATAATTCCCTGCAATAAAATGAAATATACATATCATAATTCATACCAGGTGGAACTGTAACAATGATCAAGTGCAGACTTTTTCTAGCATCAATTAAGAAAACAGATAATTTATATATATATATATTGTGAAGAGATGACACTTTCATCTGCAAGTAAACAGAACAAATAGTCCACATATAACAACATAAATAACATGAAAATAGTAATGAACACGTCAACATAATAGGTCCAAACATTCGAAATCAATCAATTGTTTCTACGTTCTGAGGTAGATAATTAGTTTAACCTGTACTCACGCATTTCACTCTCATAGCTCACAGATATTAGAGCTAATCCTACCACTAAGCATCAATTTGCAAAGTCAAAGTTAGTATAGCATTATCAAGAAGATCCCAAAAGTTGGGTGCTGGTAACCATATAGTACCCTAATCATCCAGCCCACCAAAAACATTAATCCAAAAAATCACCTGTTTAAATTACAAAAAATCCAAAAGAAAATATTTCAGTTAAAGTTGTTTAAGAGTTCTAGAAATCGCCAAGGTAGAGATGTTTCAAACATCTGGGTTGCGATCGATGAGCTTTTGTACCCACTCCTTTTGCCTTTTATGTCCCATCTTGATGAAGAAACCTGCACTAACAATATCATTCTGCAGCAGCCGAGCAGCCCCGACCTGGTCCTCATGGCTGAGACCATCGACATCCTCTAAAATACCCAGCATTTTTTAGAGTTGGGTCATGTTTTTTCACGTTGCCATAGTAATTGTTAGGGACCTGACGGCCTCAGCCATTGCACCCCTTTTATCTCCAATTTGGTCACTAGGTTTACCCATTTGTTGACGGGTTGTGCCAGTAGCAGTGCTCTGACTGTTTCTAGACCCAAACAAGGTCTCCATAGGCTTGTGTGAACCCTCTTTGACTGTTTATGTGACCCCTCATTGGGACATCGAGCCGAGCCACTGCCGTTTTCATCATCATCATTTGAAGAAAGACATACTGTTTCATTGTCATCCTCTTCAAACTCATCGAAAGAGTCAACTTCATTTCTTTGACGGCGGCATCCAAAAATAAGGGATGAGTATGCGATACTGAAATAAGATCTATGGGCAAAATCATTACCAAACATAAAACTCAGGTCATTGTACCTATCTATATGTTTTCCTTGTACCCTTTCCGCATACGGGTGAGACTGTAAAAATAGAAAAGTGCAAGTTAGCAACCCAACAACTATATAATCAGATATGTCCACCTCAAAAAAAGAGGCTAAACATATCTTTTTAATTTAAAAGATGTGTATCTGCTATCCTTAGTGTCTACAATCATATTAAAATCAAATTTGGGGTCTACAAAATCATTAGCAACAACCATTTTCTCCACTCACCATTTTCATTTCAGATATGCATTGCTGAAAGTGTGCAATGCATCAACCATGTATAGAGATATGCATACGATTAATATAATCAACAATAACTTCTGCTGCTTTCAACAGATGTGCATATATTAGTGAAACAACATTATATAGAGAATGCATATATCTTACCGCAATATAGGCCTCCCATACATCATCGGTAGCGATAACCATTTTCAAATTAGCATCCCAACCAAAACCACTCGCGTTTAACATATCCTTCACAACCCAGTAGAATTTTTTCAAAGCAAGGATATAACTAGATATATATTTATTCTCTAGTTCAACTCCACATCTGTCAATGATTTCAGTTATAGTTGCTTTGTAAGCTTCAGGCTTGAAACTGATGTCGCTCTTCCGACCAAGATTAACCTGCTCGATTAGTGCATCGACCAATGCATTATCCATCATATCAGTCCATTGAATGTGAATAATTTTCTTAAGGCGTGTAGATCTTCGATTTTGAGCTGTCGGAGACACAGGTGATGATGTTGTCAGTAGTGCGGTTGAGCTGGTTGTAGCTGATGTTCCAAATATTTTACTGGGTGATGTTAGAGCCTTATTGGTAGAGGCCTTGCATTTTGAAGGAGATGATAACACATTCTTGTCTTTGGCTATCTTGTTGGAACTCCATAGGAAGTTCATTTTACCTACGCAACATTAATAATCAATGAAAAATAGTCTGTCACAAACAACTGTAAGACATGAAATAGGAGGATAAGGCATATTAAGACTATACAATGCAAACTGAGCCATAATAAATGATTAAACTGTCAGACATCATGAAGTCCTTCCAAAAGAAAATGAAAAGAAAAATCGTCATAACATCCCAAAAGTATATAAAATGAGTTGTAAAACAGTAAAAATTTGTTGTTAAAAAAATAGCTTAATACATGACATGACATAAAAAAGAAAAAATTAACATAGCTTCCAGGTACGAGGAAGGTTGTCGTTCCACATCCTCTTTATAATTTAATTCCTTTTTTTGATCCACACATCTCTCGCATGGTCTGTTAGACATGACAACGTGTGATCTTCATCAGCATTATTGACCTCGATGGGGGACGGTGAGATTTCCTCAGAACTGTCTCTAATATCCTCAACTGCTTCATAAAAATCATCTTCACCAGAAACACGAATGAAATTGTGCACAACACAACAAGTTATAACAATTTTTACTTGTGTTATAAACTTGAATTGTAGTGTTATCCGCAATATAGGGAATCAGCTCTTTAAAAGACCAAAACACCATTCGATAACATTTCTCAACTGGGCATGACGATAATTGAATAGTTCTTTCATATTTGTAAGCTTCCTTCATGTACGAAATTCATTCAAATGATATCGGATACCTTGATAAAATGCCATAAAATCAGGTGAGTGAGCATATCCCGCATCCACGACATAATATTTTCCTACACAAAGTAATATATGAGAATTAAGCATTTGAACAATCACATCCTACATATATACCTGAATAAGCAATTATCATTGATTACCATGAGGGACAAGAAAACAATCAGGGCGACAAGTTAATGCATTTTGCAATACATGAGCATCGGAAGCCGAACCATCCCAACCTTCTAGCACATATACAAATTTCATATCGAATGTACAGGCTGCCATTACGTTCTGTGACAGAATACATTTTCGATTACGAAAAGTTGCACTTTCTCGTTTCAGCAAATAGGCTGGAATGTGGGTGCCATCGAGTACCTCAATGTAATCCGACGAGCAACATTCATCTTACATTAAGGTCGTCATTACGCAAACGTCAATGTAACTGTATCATAATTTCAATATTATGAGATCGTATTACCTGAAAATAGGGGCTCCACATTGGATTATCGGATATCTTTTTCGGAGTATGTAAGCTCGGGAACTTAACATATTCCGGATAAAGACCAATTATAGCATCAAGAACTCTATTGAAGTGTCAACTCACTATCTCTCCAGACTTTGAAAACCGATTACCAATGACACGGTTTCGCACATTATGACCAATTGTATGTAGGAACATGACGATTTATTCTTCTAAACTGTACTTTTTACTATCACATAACAAATTCGTATCTCTTAATAAAGAGCATAACTCGAAAAATTTATCACGACTTATACGTAGCTGTGAAAGGCAATCAACATCACTTTTCCTTATGATTTCATTCACAAATCTATTTCTAGCTATATGACAATCTCGAGAGGTGTTCACTCCCCAAGTGCAGGGTTGTGATGTAGTAATAACTCGGTAAGACCGAGGTCGAATCCTAAGAGATTGAAACTTATATGTTATCTAAAACTAACTAGAACTAGAACTAGATTAAGATGAATTCTAAATCAAGTAGCAATTGTAAAATAATTGTAGGTTAATTAATCTAAAACGTAGGAGAAATCAAAGGTAAGGAAACTAGGGATTCAGAGGATCCACTTGTAGAGATCAGGGAGATCTTATGCCTGATTTATGGAAACTAACTGAACTGTCATTGATCTAGTTTCAAAAGGATGAAAGGTATATGAATTAGAATGGATTCCATCAACATACCATGCCCAAGAGACTATGGCAAACAACAGAATTAAACTAATTACCAACTAATCACATGTATGAAGGTTAGGAAGGGTATCGACATTCAACCATGCCCAGGAGACTATGGTGAACAACAGGGCTTCCTGACGTCATAAACATAAAAGGGAAGGAAATACTCAAAGCCATTGCAGACCCATTGTAATTTCAGTCACAACAGACCATTAAAGACTAAAAACATTCTCATACTAATCAAACTAAAATCAACTTCAATTCATATATTAAAATTAAATTAAAAGCATGGAATCTCCCATCTCACTACAAGCTTCACCTCTTAGCCCTAGCTAAGAGGTTTAGCCCGACATGGACGGACTAGATCTCTCCAAGAAGAACATAAAAAATAACTAAATAAAAACTTAAATTCAAACTCTTTAATCTCTCTCTCTCTCTTACTTGCACGTCTCCAGCCGATCCCCCTCCCACGGCTGCCTCCAGGTCCTTTTATAGTTGTTAGGGCGGTGGAGACAATACAACCACGTTGGTCGGTGGAAACAATACGCAGCAGCAGCCGCATGCGCGTGTACACAGCCATATTTGGAACCGCCCAACATCCTTTTTCCTGTAATACTGTCCGAAAGATCAACGTCCCCTGGGACGTTTTTGAGTGGCCTACAAGATGGACGGATCAGATCCTCCGTCTGACTGAAGGTAACGGTCCACACAGCTCCGAAAAATCTGGAGCTCGCAGTCGTGCGAAACAGAGGTTGCGTAACCTTTACGCTGGCTGACAGTGGGGCCCATGATCGAAATCAGATGAGAAATCCACTCCGTCCAGTAGATTCGTGATGATATTTTAGTACGGGATGGGTGGTTTTAACTTGGGTTTAGTGCGGCCCATCAAATCAAACCTTTGCACCGTCTATCGTGTGTTTGGACGATCAGAAACCATTATCCGCTATTTCTTGGAATTGTGTCACCTAGACAGTAGTAATAGAGACCACGTGGAGCTAATGGACGGTCATGATTGGACTTTTGATTAGTGAAAGTGGCCCACGAAAAACCGTCCGCAAGCTCTATTTGAGAACAGAGTCGGCGGCTTTCCTTGCGGCGTGATTTAATGGCCCTTAAGCATTGAGAACAGAAAATCCATTCCGTTCATTGGATTTTAAGTTGAATTTTAGTGCAGAAGGGATAGATTTTTAATTCCGATACTGCGGCCCACTGACTCCATTCTTCAGCCGTCCAACTAGCGTTGAGACTTCATGTACATGTGTACGTTTTCATGGATCCCAAAAACTCTTCATGAATAGTGTCCTCCCTACCTCAGGGTCATAATGGACGGTCTTGATCATCCCAATAGATAACAGGTGGGGCCCACTGCTCATCGCAGTGTCCAGCTGCAAAACAAAAACAGCTTTTCCATTTTTCTTTTAAGAAGAAGCTCGGGTCAGCACACGCTGACCCGTTCTTGATTTTTGGTGCACAGGCGGTGCACCTGTGCACTGTGCACATTTCTTGTACGTATAGGTCCCACTGAGATGTATATATGAATTCCGCTCCATCCATTCCTTCCTTCATGTAATTTAAGCGATTGGGACAAAAACTGACGCATATCCAGATACCAGGCGGGCCTCAATTCACTGATCTATGGGCTGATCTGTCTGTTGGCCCACTTCTGTAGGGATCCAGGAGCTGAAATTTGACGTGTACAGTTCATTTGTGGTCCTCAGGCGATGTATGAAATTCGGAGCCGATCAGATAGTGAGAACTCTACAATCTTGCATTTCGGATCAATTTTGGGCCACTTACGCTTCAGTTTCTTGATTTTCGCGGATCTCTAGCGTATGCATTCGTCGATCGTGGTCCCTTTGGGTCCGTCCCTTGCCTTGGTGCCTCTGGAGCATCTAAAACTATGCTTTTAATACCCATTTTCAGTTCAAGCTCCTGAATACATCCTGCATTGAAAACACAATTAAAATGGGTCGTTAAACAGTACCATGTTCGTAAATTCAGGCAATAACTGGGGTCTGATATGTAATATTTGACCCTCAACAAGAGGACGACTTCAAATAATAATGGCGATAATATTCGGTAGCTCCCATTACACATGCAGAGGCTGCAATTGCAGTCATTGCAGCTACTATCTCATTTTCATTCTAGTTACTATTGGATGAATCCTTGCGACTAGAGACACCACTACCAGACCCCATGAGACAATTTGTGTCTGACCTGTTACTAGGTCCAAGTTACTTTGCATATACAGATGCAAATGTCATGAAAATCCCAAATGTACAGCAAGATTATGATATGACATGCAGAGTATTTCTTGTAAATATCAGTAAGATTATTAACATAATTGCGAATATAGCATAGATCTATTTCGTCTAAAGCATGAAAACCATTTTCACTCATTAGACAAAACACAGGATACCGATAGTATTCAAGCAACCAACAAGCATGTCTTCGAATACAATCCGAAATACATATTAGTAATAACAACCACATCAATTAGGATAGCATAATAATATATTCACAGATTTTTTCATGACAAAAAAATGGAGAAATTTTCATAAAACTTAAATACACTATGCACCTTCAAAGAAGGTGATCAACTAGTCTATGGAACGTGTCAAATGAGAAGAAGCATGTTCGATACATTAAAAATTGTTAACACAGACAGGGAGGTAATATCTGTCTTAATGCAGAAGACCTGGAGTCTATGTAATAGTTAAGTATTTAACTTAGAATCGAATGAGAGAAGAAGGAAGATAATGATAGTTTATATATATTCCATAAATGGTTATGAGGCACTTCAAAGATCTGTACGCCCTATTCATTGACATACACAGGTCTTGTCGCATATCGCAGTATAGTGAATCCATCAACTGGATACACTGCAGATACGCAGTAAAAATGAAATATTCATATGTCAGGAATATCTTTTCGACGATAGCCTTCACACAGGAACCATCGTCTTAACGTGATTCCCCACCATGGTCGTTACTCCACCCACACATGCATATCCAAATGGTATGTACATTTGAGCGTTTGGGGAGTAAACAGAGAAACGGATAAATACAAACTATTAATGTAACATCCCGAAAATCGGGGGGTCGAGCAAAACCCAACTCCCGAGTTCCAAAATGTTATTTATGCAACATAGATATGTATGTTTGAATGTTGTCTGTGATAATGTATTAAACATGAGTGAAATTAAGCCAGAACAGCATATCATACTCCAGAGACAGTTAAATTAACCAGCGGAAGTCTGTAATAGTATGTATAACATATATAAACTGTTGTATGTCTCCAGAGTGTGAACATGTTACCAGGTTATACACATACATGTATACTCCAAAAGTAGATGAAACGAATATACATGAGTGCGCTAAAAATATAATATGACAAATGTCAAAGTATCTAATCAACCTCCCTGTAATCCCGTCGATCACAACATGCATAAAGGAGGGATCCTCCTCATCATCATCAAGTCCAGCTCCGCCTCGCAGGCCGCACCATCATCTGCAATCACAAAGGTCTGGTGGGTGTCCAGGAACACCGTCCCGTAACGTGGGAGTGAGTAGCTAACTCAGTGGAATAATAGAGCAAGGATTAACATGTTATCAAATCAATCACGCGATAATAGTAAAGCAGTAATTCAAACATTCCTAATACTGTTGTTAATGCAAGATGACATGACGTGATGTATGCCCTCACCGACGATCACCCTCATGCGGCAACATCTTACGACCGCGGCATGCCGCACTCCCTCAAGTGCTCCACATCTTCCAGGCACATGCAATGTCATGGTGATATGATTACCGAGTTGTTATTAGTCCTTTTCATACAGCAATATTGGGAAACTAAGGTACCTCCCTTATATCAATCCCAACACAGATCCTGTCTAGGGTCGTCACTCCTAGTAATCTCATACGATGTATATTTTGTAGGTCGCTGCAAGGGCTGCCAGGGCTGTTGCACGCACTCGTTGCTCCGCTCCCCCATCACCTTATCAATACAGGCCTACTGTACTCTACTGCTACGGAAGGGTCGTCGCCTCCCGTAGACTCAGAATACGCTCGCGGTCACTACAAAGGGCTGCCAGGGCTGTTGCTCGCACTCGTTGCACCGCTCCCCCATCACCTTATCAGTGTAGGCCGACAGCAAGAATATAGTGTCCCATACCACCATAATCTGCTCACGAGTCATAGGTGCTCACTGGTCACTACGGGGAGGTTTGTGGCCCCAGCGTAGGCCGACAGCTCGACCACGGTGTCCCATACCACCATGCCCGGCTCATGAGTCTTCGTGGATCAAGGTACCATGGTTAACAGGGTTTACAATGGTAAGTTCAGTACCCTAGGTTCAAGCAGTTATGACACATACAAGGTGAACATACATCGGCCAGTCGGGTTACTTGACGGGCTCGACTAGTGCGATCGCATCGTAAGTCGAACGACATGAAGTGCGTAAAACACTTCGCGTGGCCTAACCACTGCCGCCAACTCTAAACACGAATCACGTTCATCGACGCGTCGTTCGTGGCTATGACCAGTCAGCCACGAATTCGCTCGGTTACCGACTGCCTGGACTAAGTCTAGTCCCAAACACTTATGGAATCACATCAACAAGTTATGTAAGAGCATTGGAATTGAAATACAATCATGTGAGCATGTTAACTCATGTCATAACATTCAACTTAAGCAAATCCTCAAGGACATAAATTCCATGCATGTAATGAAATCATGCATTTAGTCAACATGTAGAAAATCATTTAGGTCAGCATAATAATTGAAAAAAAAACAATCACAAACTATCAAATAACATCATTTAATTCAATACATACTAATACAAGCATTTATACAAACACATACACTACACACTTAAGTCTACATATAGTATGTCGACCCAAAGTGCGCGACCAGGCGAATCTCTTCGCCAAACTAATTATACACGCATTCCTAACTTCCTAATGCGACAACAAACCATGTCAATCACATCAGCAAAATATGAATGTAAACAGTACTTCCTACAAATGACTAAAATGCCCTAAATCTCATATTCTTCGTTAGCTTACGAAACGGGAAACGGAGAGCATTTTGTACATGTCAAACGGCGATGCCGTCAAGAATCTACTATTAAACGACATTGAAAGCGTTGGAAACAGTCAATCAAAGCGTCTAATATCCGCACCTTATGTCTTGTAGACTCGGGAATTGAAACGGAGCGTATACGCCTCGTCTACGGCGAATAAGGAGCCTAATACACAAGATCCATAAGCTACATCGCTATGGAAACAAGGGAAACTCAAATCAACAACTATTTAGGGTTTTTACTTACCTAGGATCGCGGTGGAATCGCCGGGAAAGCGGTAGAGGTGTGTTGCTTAAGCACGTGCAACGCGTAGTACAAGTGGCAGGAAGAACTCCCCCACTCTCTCACAATCTCTCACTTTTCTTTCCCTCTCCCAAGCTAGGGCTTCTCTCAAATTCGGATGGGAGAGAGGAGTGAGGGTTTCAACCCCTTTTATAGCCTACAACATGCCCAAAATAGGCTTGGGAACAATGTTTACTTGGTACCTAACCAAATCGGGGCCGTTTCGGTCCAAAAGGGCATTTCTGAAGGTCCCCTGGCCAAATGCGGTCGGACTTAAGCTCATGCATACTGGATCTAGCACACATCCAGTTTTCAGACCGGTTGGGTTCCCAGATCGCACGTGGTGGCCCAGTTTCAGTTTAACGGTCACCGCACCAAGATCAGGCCTATAAGTCTCGTGATATGTAATAGAAATTTTTCCTGATCCAAGGGTGTAATTTGGCTGTATTCTGACGGTCAGAATGCTTAATACTGATGCGTCAAATTTGTGTGCCAGATTTGAATTTGAAATTCCAACTATGTCCCTATTCACACTCTCTTCGGTCCGGGCTCAATGAAATAGCCTGTGATCGTCAGTTGGACTTGATATTCGAAACGATTGCCAAGCCCAGCTAAGTGGTCATAACGGTCTAAGATGGTAGGCATCTGACTTACGACGCGCGGTCTAGATCCAATACAAAGTTTCAAGGAGGTCCCGAGAACAAACCGGCTTAGAGTTTGATCCGAGGCTTTAGAGCATTATAGCACCCTTGGTTCCACTCGCTTTGGGCCTTGTATAACGTATTTAAAGTGATCAGGGACTGTTTCCCAGCCACTCCAACGTTGCGCTAGCTAACTTATGCTTAGTTTCTAAAGAAATTTATCCTAAGTGGTTTCTTTAGCTATGGAATTCGGTTCTGAACGATTTTTCAGGTGTTTTAATTGACCCACTGCCTAAGGACGTCAAATCCCAGGTTAGCCAAAATCCGGGGTGTTACAATTAATAACATTGTACTATATCAAACGGGAAATCTATCTCATAGATTCGAGGAAGTAAGTTGTATATTACCTGTATTTGCGAAATCACCCACCTGTAATGTCTGCAGGGAAGAAGGTAAGAGGAAAGGTTGCAGAAAAGATGACCAACGAATCCTATTCAATCGGTTCCACTCCGAGGTAGTGGTGGAGGCCTTTGGAGAGGTACATAGTAGGATGAGTGAGGGGAGGAGGGTGGGAGATGCCTGAGACAACCAGACAGATGAGAAGAGAGAGTAGATGTTACACGATGGTTCGCTGAAACACTTGCAATTATAAGAATTTTTTTTTCAAACTACCGTCTGTTATGACAGTGTAGTGCAATGAAAGCACTGCACATATGCCTGCGTTGTAGTAGTGATTTACGAGATGTGTCGTTTCGAGAAAATGGGCTGGCGACGTACTTGGGTTGCTAGCGTACCACATGGAGATGTTTGGATAGTGTCGATTTGAATGATGTATTTTATTCGCATATACGGTACATTATATTATGGGCCCGACATCCAAACACGCCCTAAGTGAATTGCGCAACTCTAATTATCTGTGTGTGAAATGAATTTGAATCTAAATGAGGACACGTGTGCAATTTATTAAGTTAACTCTTGGGAACTCGGCGCCCTAAGTGAATTGCGCAACTCTAATTATTTGAGAGTAAAATGAATTTGAAATTGAATGAGGACACGCGTGCATTTTATCAACTCTTAAGAACTCGGGACTGGAGTCTATGTACTCAGGTGTCGATTTTCGGGGCGTTACAATCTACCCAAGATCCTATCCGAGAATATCGGAAGATCCTCACGATATATATGAGATCTGAATCCTACTACAACACGTTCCTACTAAACAGGAAAATATCCTCTACCACATCGCCCCTTCTTACCTATAAACAGGAGCACTTCTAGTGGTCAAAGGTACACATAACCTCTAGCTTAAAACCCTGCTTATGATCATACCTATATTCACTATTTGACTTACGCATTGAAGAGTCTCGGTACTAATCAAGGTCGCCTTTGTCTGCTCTGTGCAAGTACTCTAAACTCTAAATAAACTAACTAGATTTCTGCATTAGCCGACCACGCTACTAGAAAATAGTGATCATTGAATGCCTACCCTTAAAAACTTCATAGGGCCATTTATTTCCTATCATCCTATTGATAAGGTGAAATATACCAAGACGAAGGAAAACAAATATTAGATTGATGCGAAGTTTTTGTGGTCCCCGGTAAGCTTTTAATGGTAGGCATTCAACAGGTGGTAGAATGAGTAGGCAAGACAGATAGACAACATGAATACGTAACACGTGCATCAAAGTAGGTCGATCTCATCATTATTCGGATTTTGCTAAGGATGTGGCTTGCTGGGTGAACCAAACTCCACATGCTTGGGGCCCACTGTAATGTTTATTAAAAATTCTCCGTATCCATTCATTTATCAGACCATGGAGATTAAATTACCATCATTAAAATCTTTTCTAGTCTCAATGTGATAATTATATGCCATCTAAATGGGTTATTGGATCATTCCTACCCATGAGATTATATGGAGAAACGGGTAGACAGATAGATATTCCAAAAAAAATAAATGTGGGTAATAACAATTTCAACGGCGGAGATTCAATACTACTATTTCAAGGAGTGTGGCCTATTAGAGTATTACGTCCGCCTCATATTTGAGCAATTTACCTTGAAATAGTGTTATTAAAATCCATATGCCAAATGAAGTACGAACTTTTTATATGGGACAATCCTGACCCTTCGCATCAGGACAACAAATAACTGACAAAGAAAAGAGATAGTGGGAGGGACAACATTCAACTGAAAGGGGACGGAGATTTGGTGTGTACGATCCTCGAATTAAGGCCTGTCAGATCAACGGTCTGGATCACTCAACCATGCTCCATACTTATATATCTAGAAGAGGAGAGATTGTATGGACGACATTAAATCTGGAAAAAGACATTAGGAAGGTGTCAAAAACTCAAAATACAAGACGTCAACATCCACGGACACCGATGTTCTCGCAATCAAAAACATACATTGAATCTGATGTCCATGTTTTAAAAGATTGATGGACATGGACTTCCACGTGGGACACCCCTGTCCACCCATCCAAACTACCCCTAATGGACAGTCCAGATAAAGAGTTCGTTCCTCGTTAACCATATTTAAATTAGACGGGTCACACCATCACCAACGTTCATTTAATTAGCTGGTCTGATCGCCCGAAATCCATGGAAGGACGGCAATGTTAGTTTTTCAGTCGCTGGGACATCGTAAAAGAATGTTCAACGGCTCAGATCTAAGCGCACAAGTCCATGCATCAACGGTGTGGATTCTCTTACCTGTGATTAAGAACATGGTGCATCTAATGGCCTGTAAATGATCCGTAGATAATCGAACTCGATCGAGTACAACTTTTCTGACAGTTGCCTTACACGTGTAACTTCGTAGCATGCGTGTGTAAGATCCAGACCTCTCATCCGACGGATCCCACGTTGTGTCAGAAAATGGATGAGAAATTTCCTACTGTACGACCCATTTGTGGCCCACCAGCCATTTGAAGCCCACCTCTTTTTAAGCTTCCAAGAATACTCCCCTATGTACGGCCGACTTTTCAAAGGACCAAAATACCCCCGTCATTCATTCCTTCCTTCCGGAAGCCGATTGGCTGGTGTGCGAAGACGAGCGCTGACGCTCCTCGACATGGCCCCATAATGATGTATTTATTATATCCACACCGTTCATCCATATTTCGAGATCATTTCAGAGCATTATCGTACAAAAAAAAGAATCATATCCATAGATCAACTGGACCACACCACAAATAGCAGGAGAAAACTTGATTTCCACTGTTAAAAATTTTGTAGGGCCCACTATAACATTTACTTTCCATCGAATCTATTCATAACGTCACAAAGACCTGGATGAAGACGAGAAACAAATTTCATAATCATCCAAAACTTCTGTAGCCCCTAAAAGGGTTTCAATGGTTGCCGTTCAATTCCCCACTGCCTTTTATAGTGTGGTCCACTTGATAGTTATATCTGTCTTATTTTTCGTCTCAAGCGTTAATATGAGCTCGCCAAATAAATGGACGGTTTGGATATAACACAGACCTTATGATGGGACCCAAAAAAACAACTAAAATTCAACGTAAAAAAAAACAGTAGTGCAGCGGCAGTTTAGACTTTTTTTTTTTACAAGGAAAACATTTTCCCCCTTACATTTTTCTCTAATACATACTTACGTAAATATGTATATAAAAATATTCTTTTATCTTTTAATTTATTTATTTATCTATTTATTTAACAAGCATGTCTCCTAAACTAGAATGACTTACTTAATACCACTTATGATTTTGGGGTAGGAGAAGCTAATTTAGCCACCGAACATAGTTATTTTTCAAGATTTCATCGGCTCGATGTTCAAAAATTCATTTCATTCACCTCACGGTCAATTCCGTTCACATTCACGGTCATTTCGATGCACTTCATGGTCAATTCACTTCACTTTATGACTATTTTCATGTATTTCACGATCAATTCACTTCACTTCACGACTATTTTCATGCATTTCATGGCGATATCCGGCAATTCCGTTCACGTTCACGGTCATTTCAATACACTTCACGGTCAATTCACTTCACATCACGGCCATTTTGAAGCATTTTTCGATCAATTCTCTTCACTTCACGCCCATTTCCATGCATTTCACGGTGATATCCGCCACTTCCTTTCACGTTCACAGTCATTTCGATGCACTTCACGGTCAATTCACTTCACTTCACGGCTATTTTGAAGCATTTCACGATCAATTCTCTTCACTTCACGGCCATTTTCATAAATTTCACGGCGATATCCGGCAATTCCGTTCACGTTCACAGTCATTTCGATGCACTTCACAGTCAATTCAATTCACTTCACGGCTATTTTGAAGCATTTCTCGATCAATTCTCTTCACTTCACGTCCATTTCCATGCATTTCATGGTGATATCCGGCAATTCCGTTCACGTTCACGGTCATTTCGATGCACTTCACGGTCAATTCACTCCACTTCACGGCCATTTCGAAGCATTTCTCAATCAATTCTCTTCACTTCACAGTCATTTCCATGGCTTTCACGGCGATATCTAGCAATTCTGTTCACATTCACGGTCATTACGATGCACTTCACGGTCAATTCATTTTACTTCACGGCCATTTCCATGCATTTCACGATCAATTCTCTTCACTTCATGCCCATTTTCATGCATTTCACGGCGATATCCGGCAATTTCGTTCATGTTCACGGTTATTTCGATGCACTTCACGGTCAATTCACTTCACTTCACGGCCATTTCAAAGCATTTCACGATCAATTCTCTTCACTTCACGACCATTTCCATGCACTTCATGACGATATCCAGCAATTCCCTTCACGTTCACGGTCACTTCGATGCACTTCACGGTCAATTCAATTCACTTCACGGCCATTTCAAAGCATTTCTCGATCAATTCTCTTCACTTCACGGCCATTTTCATGCATTTCACGTCGATATCCGACAATTCTGTTCACGTTCATGGTCATTTCGATGCACTTCACGGTCAATTCACTTTACTTCATGCCCATTACGAAGCATTTCTCAATCAATTCTCTTCACTTCACGCCCATTTCCATGCATTTCACGGTGATATCCGACAATATCGAGAAATGCTTCGTAATGGGCGTGAAGTAAAGTGAATTGACTGTGAAGTGCATCAAAATGACCGTGAACGTGAATGGAATTGCCGGATATCGACGTGAAATGCATGGAAATGGGCGTGAAGTGAAGAGAATTGATCGTGAAATGCTTCGAAATGGTCGTGAAGTGAATTGAATTGACCGTGAAGTGCATCAAGTGACCGTGAACGTGAACGGAATTGCCAGATATCGCCGTGAAATGCATGGAAATGGTTGTAAAGTGAAGAGAATTGATCGTGAAATGCTTCGAAATGGCCCTGAAGTGAAGCGAATTGACCGTGAAGTGCATCGAAATAACCGTGAACATGAACGGAATTGTCGGATATCACTGTGAAATGCATGGAAATGGGCGTGAAGTGAAGAGAATTGATCGTGAAATGCATGGAAATGGCCGTGAAATAAAATGAATTGACCATGAAGTGCATCGTAATGACTGTGAATGTGAATGGAATTGCCGGATATCGCCATGAAATGCATGGAAATGGTCGTGAAGTGAAGAGAATTGATCGAGAAATGCTTCGAAATGGCCGTGAAGTGGAGTGAATTGACCGTGAAGTGCATCGAAATGACCGTAAACGTGAACGGAATTGCCGGATATCACCGTGAAATGCATGGAAATGGTCGTGAAGTGAAGAGAATTGATCGAGAAATGCTTCGAAATGGCCGTGAAGTGAAGTGAATTGACCGTGAAGTGCATCGAAATGACCGTGAACATGAACGGAATTGTCGGATATCACCGTGAAATGCATGGAAATGGGCGTGAAGTGAAGAGAATTGATTGAGAAATGCTTCATAATGGGCATGAAGTAAAGTGAATTGACCGTGAAGTGCATCGAAATGACCGTGAACGTGAACGAAATTGCTGGATATCAACGTGAAATGCATGGAAATGGGCGTGAAGTGAAGAGAATTGATCAAGAAATGCTTCGAAATGGCCGTGAAGTGAATTGAATTGACCGTGAAGTGCATCGTAGTGACCGTGAACGTGAACGAAATTGTCGGATATCGCCGTGAAATGCATGAAAAATGGTCGTGAAGTGAAGAGAATTGATCGAGAAATGCTTCGAAATGGCCGTGAAGTGGAGTGAATTGACCGTGAAGTGCATCGAAATGACCGTGAACGTGAACGGAATTGCCGGATATCACCGTGAAATGCATGAAAATGGTCATGAAGTGAAGAGAATTGATCGAGAGATGCTTCGAAATGGCCGTGAAGTGAAATGAATTGACCGTGAAGTGCATCGAAATGACCGTGAACGTGAAACTTCACGACCATTTCCATGCGTTTCATGGCAATATCCGGCAATTCCGTTCACGTTCACGTTCACGGTCATTTCGATGCACTTCACGGTCAATTCACTTCACTTCATGGCCATTTCCATGCATTTCACGATCAATTCTCTACACTTCATGCCCATTTCCATGCATTTTACGGCGATATCCGGTAATTCCGTTCACGTTCACGGTCATTTCGATGCAGTTCACGGTCAATTCACTTCATGGCCATTTCGAAGCATTTCTCGATCAATTCTCTTCACTTCACGCCCATTTCCATGCATTTCAAGGCGATATCCGGCAATTTCGTTCACGATCATAGTCATTTCAATGCACTTCACGGTCAATTCACTCCACTTCACGGCCATTTTGAAGCATTTCTCGATCAATTCTCTTCACTTCACGACCATTTCCATGCATTTCACGGCTATATCCGGCAATTCCATTCACATTCACGGTCTTACGATGCACTTCACAGTCAATTCATTTTACTTCACGGCCATTTCCGTGCATTTCACGATCAATTCTCTTTACTTCACACCCATTTTCATGCATTTCATGGTGATATCTGACAATTCCGTTCATGTTCACGGTCATTTCGATGCACTTCACGGTCAATTCGCTTCACTTCACGGTCAATTCGCTTCACTTCACGGCCATTTCGAAGTATTTCACGATCAATTCTCTTCACTTCACAACCATTTTCATGCATTTCACGGCGATATCCGGCAATTCCGTTCACGTTCACGGTCATTTCGATGCACTTCACAGTCAATTCACTTTACTTCACGCCCATTACGAAGCATTTCTCGATCAATTCTCTTCACTTCATGACCATTTTCATGCATTTCACGGCAATATTCGGCAATTCCGTTCACGTTCACGGTCATTTCGATGCACTTCACGGTCAATTCACTTCACTTCACGGCCATTTCCATGCATTTCACGATCAATTCTCTTCACTTCATGCCCATTTCCATGCATTTTACGGCGATATCCGGCACGGTCATTTCGATGCACTTCACGGTCAATTCACTTCACTTCACGGCCATTTCCATGCATTTCACGATCAATTCTCTTCACTTCATGCCCATTTCCATGCATTTTACGGCGATATCTGGTAATTCCATTCACGTTCACGGTCATTTCGATGCACTTCACGGTCAATTCACTTCACGGCCATTTTGAAGCATTTCTCGATCAATTCTCTTCACTTCACGCCCATTTCCATGTATTTCACGGCGATATCCAGCAATTTCGTTCACGTTCACGGTCATTTCGATGCACTTCATGGTCAATTCACTTAACTTCACGCCCATTTCCATGCATCTCACGATCAATTCTCTTCACTTCACGGCCATTTTCATGCATTTCACGGCGATATCCGGCAATTCCATTCAACTTCACGGTCATTTCGATGCACTTCACGGTCAATTCACTTCACGTTCACAGCCTGGATTCCGTGTATTTACTAGGGAAAATTAAAAATCAAACAACCCCTTAACTTCACTGTCATTTCCATACATTTCACGATCATTCCCCACGATTCCATGTTCATTCACGGTCAATTTGACGCACTTCACGGTCAATTCACTTCACTTCATGTCCATTTCCATGCATTTCGCAGTCAATTCACTTATCTTCCCGTCCATTCCCATGCATTTCATGGTCATTCCCGGCAATTACGTGTTGATTCACTTCACTCCCATTTTCCATGCAAGTGAATTGACTGTGAAGTGCATCGAATTGACCGTGAATCAACATGGAATCGCCGGGAATGACTGTGAAATACATGGTAATGACGGTGAAGTGAAGTGAAATGACCACGAAGTGCGTGGAAATGGCCGTGAAGTGAAGTGAATTGACCATGAAGTGCGTCGAATTGACCGTGAATCAACACGAAATCGCCGGGAATGACCATGAAATGCATGGAAATGACAGTGAAGTTAAGTGAATTGACCGCAAAATGGGTGGAAATGGCCGTGAAGTGAAGTGAATTGACTGTGAAGTGCGTCGAATTGACCGTGAATCAACACGGAATCGCTGGGAATGACTGTGAAATGCATGGAAATGATGGTGAAGTGAAGTGAAATGATCGCAAAGTGCGTGGAAATGGCCGTGAAGTGCAGTGAATTGAGCGTGAAGTGTGTTGAATTGACCGTGAATCAACACGGAATCACCGGAAATGACCGTGAAATGCATGGAAATGACGGTGAAGTTAAGTGAATTGACCGCGAAGTGAGTGGAAATGGCTGTGAAGTAAATTGAATTGACCGTGAAGTGCGTCGAATTGACCATGAATCAACACGGAATCGCTGGGAATGACCGTGAAATGCATGGAAATGACGGTGAAGTGAAGTGAATTGATCGTGAAGTGCATGGAAATAGCCGTGAAATGAAGTGAATTGATCGTGAAGTGCATCGAATTGACCGTGAATCAACACGGAATCGCTAAGAATGACCGTGAAATGCATGGAAATGACGGTGAAGTGAAGTGAAATGACCGCGAAGTGCGTAGAAATGGCCGTGAAGTGCGTCAAATTGACCGTGAATCAACACGGAATCGCCAGGAATGACCGTGAAATGCATGGAAATGACGGTGAAGTTAAGTGAATTGACCGCGAAGTGCGTGGAAATGGCCGTGAAGTGAAGTAAATTGACCGTGAAGTGTGTCGAATTGACCGTGAATCAACACGGAATCACCGGGAATGACTGTGAAATGCATAGATATGACAGTGAAGTGAAGTGAAATAATCACGAAGTGCGTGAAAATGGTCATGAAGTGAAGTGAATTGACCGTGAAGTAGATTTTTAACCATCGACCCGATCGAATCTTGAAAAATTACTATGTTAGTTGGCTAAATTAGCTTCTCCTACCCCAAAATCATATATGGTACGTTAAGTAACTCATTCTAGTTTAGGAGATATGTTTGTTAAATAAATAGACAAAGAAATGAAGTAAAAGATAGAAAATTATTTTTATATACTTATATATACATATTTACATAATTATGTATTTGAAAAAAATGTAAGGGAGAAAAAGTTCTTCCCGTTAAAATAAAATAAAATAAAATAAAATACAAAGGTAGAACAGTAAGTTAGGGTCAACCGGGTTTGGTGGTACAGCAAGTGAGTGGTACAGCGAGTCAGGGTGAACGATTCGATCGACTGGGTCAGCTGGTTTTTTTTTTTCCAATTGTAATTTTATCGCTATTTATGGGTTTCATTATGATGTATGTGTTATATCCAAACCGTCCATCTATTTGGAGAACTCATATTAAGTCTTGAGACTAAAAATAAGTCAGATCTAGCTATCAAGTGGACCACACCGTAAAAGGCAATGAAGGATTGAACGTCTATCATTGAAATCTTTTCATAGGTCACAGAAGTTTTGGATCATTATGAAATTTGCTTTTAAATTTGTTTTTCCTCCTCATTCAGGTCTTTATGACCTTACGAATAGATTGGATGAAAAATATATGTTATGGTGGGCCCTACAAATTTTTAACGATGAAAATTAATTTCCCCGCTGATCGTTGTGGTGTGGTCCAGTTGATCTTTGTATATGACTTTTTTTTTTTTTTTTTTTTTTTTGATGATGCTCTGAAATAATCTCAAAATATAGATGAACGTTGTGGATATGATAAATACATAACTGTGGGGCCCATGCAACGTTGATATCTTTTGAACCGTTTGTACAACTCGGAGTTCGAGGAGCGTGAGCGCTTGCCTTCGAGCACCAGCCGATCCGGCTCAGGAAGGAAAGCAAGGGCATTTTCGACCTGAGAAATGGGCCCGTACAGCTGGGGGTTTTCTTGGAAGGTAAAAAGCGAGTGGGCTTCAAAAGGTTTTGAGCCATATACTGGTCGTACAGTTGGAAATTTCTCAAAATAGATTGACCTGGTCAACTGATGGGATACCCATGATCAATGGATGGGCCTACATTGAATTTGGATCGATAGCAGATTGATCTGATCAGGACAGATCTACCTAATGGACAGTTCAGATACTTCGCCCCACAAGCCGGTTAGATCTGAGACACGTGCAACTCATCTCCACGTGCTAGGCGACAGGAACCATCGAAGAAAAACGTGGACTAACCACCACCGCACCCAAAAGACAAAAGGTAATACTGTCACGTGTCAAGCTTTTAGACTAACACGTAGTGAAAAGGGCGTGGGCCACACTACCCTTTCATGATCCGTACTGGCACGTGACCCAACACGAGAGGCGCCACGTAAGCAATTGCTTCACTCATTATCCATGAAAGATAGGTCGTTCCGAAGGAGCACATGCCAGTCAGTTGCTGGAGATGATACCGTAGATCCGAAAGCACCATGATTTCTGTAGAGCTATCTCGTATACTCCACGTTGGATGTTGATGTATCAATCAGAACCGTCCATCTAGATGAAAACCCTATCGATGGAAAATGATTATAAATATGCAAGGATCTGATGATCCTATCCATCTGATCGGTTAACTTCGTAGAAACGGTAGTTCATAATTGTCAGATTTAAGTACAGTACTGGGCAATCTATGATCGGATCAAGCATTTTAACGGTCCCGATTGACACATCCTGCTACCAATTGTCATATATAGAGATGGATCTACCACAATCTGGTACTTCCGCCTCCACCGCACCATCACTCCGCTAGTTGCGTTTCTTAACCGTGGGGGTAGGGCCCACGTCCCACGTGACTTGTCACGAGAAAGGGATCGGGCCCAGCACGTGCTCTCACGTACGAAGGCAGACGGGCTGGGCGATGCCCAGCCGCAGGGGAAGAAAATATGAAATACTGAGGTTCACTCGCTCGAGTGTAATTTTAACGTCTATCCGCTCTGTACATGGAAAAATGAAATTATATACGAGATCTGAACTGTTCATCAGATCCTACAGCCTATGCTCACATCATTTATTTAAAGTCGGAGTCATCTGATAATAATGTATACTGAAATTAAATATAAAATATTGACCGTCCATAATTTTCTCTTCCAAGTTATTTGATTTTTACACGTGTGGCGCACTGATGATCAAATCACCCTGATCATGGCATAATAGAATCAACGGTCATTCGTTGGGCAACGTTTGAATCATCTTCACGCGAGAGGCGAGTACACTTTCATGTGGTGTAGCCCATATGATCATTCCACCACCTTCTTAATTTCATGTCCTCGGGGGCATCTGATAGTAAAGACCAGCTCGCTGATGGTCCCAATAAACCGATCGTGTTCACAAGATTTGCTTTCCTACGTGACAAGCTCAACATGCATTCATCTCCGCTGAACTTGAAACGGCGTATTATGGAGAAAATCACTACATCAGATCACGGCAGCAAATTAAGTATAACTGTACCTTGTTTCACGATCACAAAGTTCTCTCTTTTCTATGTATATCTTCTTGATTGTAGATTGCTGTAAATAGAATTCTATACAGCTGTAAACAAATCCTCCCAACTGTACAGTTACTACTTTATATATACACTATCTCTCGCTGTATCAATAGCAGAGTTTTCCAGCATATCAATTTAGCATGAAATGATAAGTAAAAGATCCATCATTACCACTTCAAAATATTTGTTTAAAGTAATGATCATTTAGATGCCTATAATATTTTCAGCTGTAAACATATTATGTCCGAGAAGAATTTAGGTGTAATTGGTTTATATAGTATTACAATTGACTTTTAAGTAATAATCTATTTTACAAGTAAATAGGCTGTGTGTCTGGATAACCTAATGTTTACTATGAATAAAGTACTTATTCATATCATAGGACTTATGCGGTGAACTTTTTCAAAATCTGCAAATCACATAAGATGGACTTTAATTTTTAATTTTTAATTTTTAAAAAAATTTTGGCCTTAAGAGAGTATTAAAGCAAGCACACACTATATAGATTAGATGTCTTCCCCCATCCCGGTGGGCCACAAATGCAATTTAAGGGTGTGTTTGGGGTCTAAGATTAAATGGTATTGAATTGTATTAAATGGGATTAACACCATTATTGGACAATGCATGTCTGGAAATTCCATGGTAGTTCGGTCATCCAATCGCATGTTTGGGATGAAATTCTTGCTATAAGAAAAACACTGGATTAAAAAAAAAAATCTATTTGGTGGACCATAAATTGTAATCAACGAACCAAATTCATAGCAGATGCTTGTCCCTTGTACACATATATAACCGGAATATCACATGTAAAGGGTGTGCATGGATGGATGGCATGGATAAACGCATGTATCAATATGGGGCCCACATGTATAGTGGATTCGAAATCCACTGAAATCCCACATGGACCTGTAGACACCCCACCTCGGCTAGCAACTTGACAAGACATGAATGATCCTTAGAAACTGAACTTGAACCCCGCACCCTACCTAATCGCAGCCATTTCCCCAAACCTGATTCAAACCCTAGCCGAACCAGACCCATCCTATTACCTAAAACCCCAACTTAACTCAAGACCATCACCGAAGCTAGAGCATACCCAAACCTTCACGTACAATCAATTTATTTTTCAAGCCACTTTAGGGTCACAATCAAGCTAGTTTCAAGCCATTTTTAAACTAAATATGCAAGATGGGCTTTAGGCCGCTCTTAGGGCCCGAGAAAAGGATCACCGGCCAAACTGCGGGAGCAACCGTAGCCAGGCGGTAATTCGATTACTGCCTCCTCTCGAAAAATGTGCACAGAGCCAGCTGACTGAGCTTCAGACCAGAATAGTCAGAGGCGGTAATCGGATTACTGTCTCCTCTCGACAAATGTGCCCAGAGCTCCAGCTGTCTCTCTCATCGAAAGTCAACTATATTAATCTGTTTGACCCCAAAATTCACCGTATTTACCATTTTGTTAAGCCCTTTAATGTATAAGAAAGTGCCACGTGGCATCTCTCTTCCCTCCACCAATCGTATGCTGCCACATCAACATTTACCCTCCATAATCCCTAAAATTACCAGAAAACCATCCCAAAAGGCTATAAATACCTCACTCATCTCCTCATTTCAAACCAACCACTACCAAGTAAGCCTCCACCAAGAAAAGAGAGAGAGAGAGAGAGAGAGAGAGAGAGAGAGAGAGAGAGAGAGAGACTCCAACCATCTCTTAGCCTTTTAGTCCTACTTGGGTCAATCATCCCCAACCATGGTCTATCTGAACATGTAAGACATTTCAAGTACAAGCTAAAGATCATGAAATCATCACTAGCATTTATATTTTATCACATTACATCATTACTTCTCTTCTCAATCCCTCAGCTTCTCTAGATTGTCATCGAACGTGTACTCCGTGACTTGCCAGAACTTGCGATCCTATTACATCAGAAACTTATGGCAGCCTAGTACTCTCACATAACATTCTAACATTTCCTCATCCATTCTTAACTTCCTTGCTCCTCTAGACATTCTCTGGATGTATGCTCTGCGGCTTGCCGGAATTCTAGACCATGCTATATCAGAAATCGGAGTCTGCCTAATCCCATTTTAATACTTGGCATCCTATCATCTTATCCCTTAAAACTATCTTACCACACGAAGTAGAGATTATACATTCGTAGGGGCAGAGAGGGTGCCTAACACCTTCCCTCTTTATAACCGAGGTCCCTTAGAATCTCAAATCGCAGATCATGAGTCAACTTAAAGCAAGAGAGTCGTCGGATTCTCTAGCTTTTGCATATTCTGCAGGTTCTACCTGACTACGGGATTATGAGTTAATTGGCTAATGGCGACTTCAAGTCTACTACCTCATCAATCCAAATTAGCCTAATCACCCCCACCACAAACATAAAATTAATGTGGGCGCCAATTTTCGGCGTTCAGGACCAAATGCAATTCCATCTCACTTAATCCCATCCTTTCCAAATGCCTGAAAGAATTTGCACAGGACCAAATGCAATTCCATCTCACTTAATTCCATCTAATACCATGCGCTAAATGCCCCCTAAAAGTTTCTAATGGTGGACGTCCCAGCCTTTCTGTGTGTGGTCCATTTGATAATGGATGAGCTTTGTTTTTGGGCCACGGGAGAACATTAAGGGAAGAACATGATGGATAGATTGGATGTACCATACACATTACGATAAGCCCCACATATCATGAGTATATATTAACCGTTGTATTCTAACATGTATGATTTCTTCTTCTTCTTCTTCTCTTTACACACACACACACACACACACACACACACACAATAAAGGCTTTACCTATAATTTGAAACATGACTTTTTAATAGGTTTCATATTACAGATATTTACAACAAGTAAATCCCTTACAGGTAAATACATGCATCCAAACAACCCCTATAATCAAATTACCTATAAGCCCTTTATAACTTAAGGACTTTACAGGCATCTAAATAATCCCTAAGAATTAGGGTTTGCCTATTAAAAGTCAAATACATAAAACACATATAAAAAAATTTATATTTATGATATATTTTTATCTTATAAAATTATTATTTTTACAGTGATGTTGGGATAAAACAAACAATGTAGCAAACTCATCATTACAATTAAATGTAAGTGATATCATCACACGATTAGTGGAGTAATTAGATATAATTCATTTCTAAGTATTCATTGTTGTAATTGGAAAGTCAAACACATCCTAAGATTCTCAATTTTAGGTATGAATTGAAATTTAAAATTTTGGTTCCAAAATATATTTTGGGATGCCATGCATTTCAATTTCAGTATGATTAAAAATCCTTAAAAGTTTAGCTTTTTAAAATCTAAAATTTGTTAATTTGCAAAATTTAGGAGTTTTAATCTTATCCAACTTTCATAACTACCCTCTTATCTTTTATTTATACCTTCGTTGGATTAAAGTAAATTAAAAAATGCAAGGGAAAATAAAAAATGTGACATAAGTGGGATGTATACTAACATTAGAGCTGGAAAAAGTAAAGCAATTGCAATTGTTTGTTTATTAAAGAAAAGTCTTAAAAAGTGTTTTTTTTAAAAAAATAAAATTATTTTACATTTTCAATTCTAATACCACACGCAAAAACCTTTTTCCTCTTTAAGATTTCCATTTAAAACATCACATGAGATATAAACTCCATTCCTTCCATTTGACTTTTTCTGAAAAAAAAAATAGTAGAAGAAGAAGAGATTATACTTGCTTATTGAGTGAAAAGAAAATGCAAAGACTTTGTTGCTAAAGGTGGGCATCGAGTCAAGTTGGACCTAGGTCTGACTCAACTCGGTCCAAAATTTTCAATGAACTGACCCAAACTCGATCTGATCCAGGACCGAGTCCGGGTCATCTGACTCGATTTGATTCGTTGTAGTGCTAGCCTGACCCAAACCGAGTCCGACTTGGTCAGGGAAATCGAGTCGGATTGGGTTAGGTACGGTTCAGATCGAGTCTTCTGTTTTATTTTATTTTTAAAAAATAAAAATAAAATAAAAAAATATGATTTTCACCGTTAAAAAATTCGTAGGGCCCACCATAACGTTTATTTTACATCAAATCTATTAATAAGGTCACAACTACATGGATGAAGAGAAAAAAAAATTTCATATTGATCTGAAACTTCTAACCCTTAAAAGAGTTTAAATGGTACCCTTAAAAAAATTTCATATTGATCTGAAACTTCTAACCCTTAAACGAACCCCCACTGCGGATTTACAGATCTAAAAATTAATAACCTAAATAGAGAAATGAGTACCTGGCCGGGGAAGAGATGAAGGGCAGGGCTGCTGGCCGCACTAGATCTGGAGATGATGTAAGTGAGGAAGAGAGAGAGAGAGAGAGAGAGAGAGAGAGAGAGAGAGAGAGAGTCGGGGGTAGGAAGAAGCTGAGAGTCGCGCGGGTGTCTGGGACCGGGACTGCGAGAGAGAGAGAGAGAGAGAGAGAGAGAGAGAGAGAGAGAGAGGTGAGGGAGTGTGTTGAAATGGGGGAGACATTGAGCGCAGCTCTATTTTGAGTGCTCGCCCAATTTTGGGCGGGACCGTGGCTGATGGTCGGTGCTCTGTGGGCCCCACCATGATATACTTATTTCATCCATTCTGTTCATCCATCTTTACAGATCATTTTAGTGATTGATACAAAAAATGATAGGGATATAAATCCTAGGTGGGCCACACCACAGGACAAAAATAATGAATGGATATTCACAATTAAAATCCTCCTAAGGCCCACTGTATTGTTTATTTGACATCTAATCTGTTGATTTGGTCATAAAGACCCAAATGAAGGGAAAAAATAAATATCAACTTGATCCAAAACTTTTATGGCCCCCAAAATGTTTTTAATGGTCAAAATTCATTCAACACTATTTCCTGTAATGTGGTCCACTTGAGATTGAGATAATTCATTTTTTTTTATCATATCATAAAATGATATATAAAAATAGATGGATGGCATGGATGAAACACATACATCATGGTGGGGGCCACAGAGCACCGACCACTAGTCATTGGCTGGTGTCAAGGGGTGTACTATCGGGGCACTATAACTTATAGTGCTTCTGGTTGTATTCAGACACTTAGAAGGTCCAATTGGTTGATCTCAATCATCTATTAACTTCAGAACACATTTTCTGGGCTACCTTGAAAAATATTTAAACTGAACAAGTGATATAATCTATGATTAATTTGGCCTTTTTCTCTAACCATCCTTTTTCCAAGACATGGATAAGATGCTTTCACTTGGCTAATAAAAGTGATTCTTTAGACTCATAAGGAATCCACGATGGTCCCTAAAAATTTGATGAATCAAATTGTTGATCGGACCTACTTTTTTGTAAATGATTTTGACCATCCATTTTTAAGACCATTGATCAAATCTTTTTTTTTAGTTAAATCAGTATGATTTATTCATGGTAGCCTATGAAATATGAGTTGGACCTAATAAACAGTCTAAATCAATGGATTGTACTTACAAATTTCCTAATACAACTAGGAGAACTGTAGAGCACTATAAATAGTGCTATAAGAGCACTGGAGCATTTTCTCAATTGCTATTATAGGTTAGGAAGTAGAGAAATGATTTGATACACCGGCTCTATCAAAGTTATGAAACAACGTCTTCTTTTCCATCAACCTGTCAAATAGGTAAAATAAATGTGGGCCACATACACCATGGTGGTCATCTGATATGAAATCAGGTGAATCCAAACATAAATCGGAGAAATAACGTCAAATATCAATGGACAACCGTTGGTGTGACATAAGTTACATGTGTGGAGCTTTCTGTGAGTGGAACGGCTAGATTTTCATAATAAATTATTATCATTGTGTGGGACACATTTTATACGGATAGGATTTACTAGATATGGGATAGAATGGAGGAAAAAGTTATATCATAACTTATGATCAGTAGCTGGGTTTGATATTTTGCTTCGATGATGTAAACCTTGCTGATTGAGTCCGATGGAAGCTATGATCGAACGGTTGGTAAAGAAGGAGCAGACCCCGATACCAAATGGTTTTGGGATCATCGCCTCAGCATATGTAGAGAAGGGTGAGATGGGGAAGGCGGTGGAATATATGAAGAGGGTAATTTTGGTATTTCTAGGGAATGAAGGATGGAGGCCAAACAATAGGGTGGTTTCCACTTCCACTGTGTTGGGTTGGTTGGGTGACGAAGGTGATGCTGAAGGGACAAAAGCTTTCATGCATTTGTTGAGTATTGTGTTTCCAATGAATAAAGAGACGTATCATGCATTGATCAAGGAGAATGTTGGAGCAAAGAAGGATTGCATCTACCAAGATGTCCTGGTAATTTATTTATTTATTATTTTTTTTCAATTTTTTTAATTTTTTTTTTTTTTTTGTAAAAAAATATGAAGTGATCCAAATAGTGCCCCATCCGATCCGACTCGGTTTTCCTGACCGAGTCAGACTCGAATCGGATCAAGACATGTATACTTCGGGTCGATTCGAGGCCGGCGACCCAAACTCGATCCCGGTTCATATCGGGTTCGGGTTAAGCCATTGAGATTTCGGATTTGATCGGGTTGAACCCAATCCGGTCCAACTCGGACCGATGCCCAGCTCTAGTATTAACTTATAAACAGGTTGGATCTCAAATAAACATCGCGGTGGGCCCTAAGAAGGTTTCAATAGTGGGTGTCACTATCCCACTCTTTTCTATGGTGGGTCCACTTGAACTTTAGATCTTCCTCGTCAGTCAGATGCACCATTCCATGGTGGGCCACGAGCTTAAAAATAAAGTCAATCCATGACTTAGGTGGGCCACACCACATACTATAGTTGAGAGGCTTACCCTCCTATTAAAAAATTCATAATCATTTATTAGGCCCACCTAAATGTGGTTCATAGATCCAGCCCATTCATTATGTGTGTCCCACTTGGATGAGGAGTCAGACCAAGTTTCACACACATCCAAAACTCATGTGGGCCCCACCAAATGCTTTTATATGTTTTAGGGATGTCTTCGCATAGTTTTAGATGCTATGGCCCACCTGAGTTTCGTATATAACTGATTTTTGGACTTAAAGGGGACACATCAAATGCATGGTGTTGATGTTCTACACACATCATGGTGGGGCACACAGATTAACCTCATGGGAAGTTCCCATGAGGTGACCTTATAGTACCATTTCACTATTCAAGTAACTCCATGGGTGTTACTCTAACCGTGTAGGGCCCACCTTGATATATTTTATGTATATCGACACCGTCCATTCACTCTATTTTACTAATCATTACCCTCAATTTGACTAGTTACTCACCTCGATCATACTAAATATGAGAAAGATATTGGGCAAACAAGATTGATCAATAATTTGAGTGAATTTTGATTTAAACATCCGAAGTTATTTACTCTTCATGTCCGGACTAATCAAATTGTCCAAAAATAGTTAAAGGTTGTTCATAACATCAAAAATATATAAAGGAATAGAAAACACAAACATCAGCTTGATCCAAAACTTCTATGGCCTCCAAGAAATTTTAAATGGTAGAGGTTCAATCACACTATTTCCTGTGGTGTAGTCCACTTGAGCTTTGGATATGCTTCCTTTTTTATTCTTTAAACCTCAAATTATCTGTTAACATGGATGAATGGAGTGGATAAAATAAATAAATAATGGTGAACCCCACAGAGTTTACTCTGGTAAAGATAACGAGTAACTCACTTAAATGTAGCGGAGAAAGGTTTCCTTAAAACATTCATAATCATATATTGGGCCTGCCTAAATATGATTCACATATCCAACCCACTCATTATGTGTGTCCCACTTGGATGAGGGGTCAGACCAAGTTTCAACCGCATCCAAAACTCATGTGGGCCCCACCAAGTGCTTTATATTTTTTAGGATGTCTTCACATAGTTTTAAATGGTATGGCTTACTTGAGTTTCGTTTACGAATAATTTTTGAGGTATCTCATAACCTAAAGGGGACTCATCAAATCCACGGTGTTGATGTTCGACACACATCATGATAGGGGCCACAAAACTTACATCAATTCTTAGGTTCTCACAAGGTCAATAAGTTGGGTCACAATTTTAACCAGAATATTTGGCCCATTTTACATGTCTAGTCCATTTACTCTATTTTATTATCAATACTCTCAATTTGACTAGTTACTCATCTCAATTAGGCTACATATGAGAAAGATATTGGGCATACAAGATTGATCAACAATTTTAGTGAAATTTGATTTAAACATCTGAAGTTATTTACTCTTCAATTTGAACTGATTAGATTGTCCAAAAACGATTAAAGGTTCAATTAGTGGATGTGCCTAATAATTTAGTAATTTTATTTTTCACAAATAAATTTAACATTTTTTTTCAAAATGTGTGTGTGTGTGTGTGTATATATATATATATATATATATATATATATATATATATTTACTCTTTTAACTAAATATCATTTTTATTATAAATAAATTTAACATTTTTTTTTTTACAAAATTTAGTTTTCTTTTTTAAAATATATATTTTTTACAATTTGTCAATTTTTTCACAATTTTGTTTAATTTTTTAAAATATCATTTTTTTATCAATTTTTTTTTTATATAAAATTATCAACATTATTCAAAGTTCTTAAATTTTTTATTCAAAATCTAGATTTTTATAAAATTACTATTTTTTTTTCAAAATTTAAATTTTTCTTAAACATTGTTAATAATTTTTCTAAGCTTCTTAACTATTTTTTTTTTCGAAATTCATAATTTTTTTGAGCTTCTTAATTTTTGACCTGAGCATTAGAGACGGTTTGAGACCGTCTTTAATAGAGACAGTCTTTGATAGGGCTATAAGATGGTTTAGGACCGTCTCTAATAGAGAAGGTCGTTGAAAGTCTCTAATAGACCATCTCGAATAGAGATGGTCATTGACAGTCTCTAATAGAGACTGTCCTAAACCGTCTCTGATAGAGACGGTCTTTGGCAGGGCTATAAGACGGCTAAGGACCGTCCTTAATTGAGACAGTCTCTGAGAGTATCAGATTACAAGTAAAAGACGGCCAATGACCGTCTCAGATGACCACATATAAGACGGTCAAAGACCGTTTCTAATGCGGACAGCCCATGACCGTCTCAGATGACCGCATATAAGACGGTCCACGACCGTCCTAAGCGATTTGTGGACATTCAAATTTTTAAGACAATATTAAGGACGGTCAGGGGCCGTCTAAAGTTTTAGAGACGGTTGATGGCCATCTCTAAAGCGTCTTTAAACCAAGCAATTTTAGAGACGGTCAAGAACCGTCTCGAAACCCGTCCTTTTTTTTTTTTCCATTTTTCATGTAGTGCGTAGACGTTCAACCCCCCACTGCTTTTTGCAGTGTGGTCCACTTCATATTTAGATCTGTCTTATTTTTTGACTCAAGCCTTAAGACGAGCCTGCCAAATGGATGGACAGTTTGGATATAACACATACCTCATGATGGGACCCACAGAACTTGCTTACGTCAATGCACCAACTGGTATATGGTACCCCTACCCATTTGCTTCCTCACGTCAATACATCGTCAGTGTCAGGAGTCAGAACCGGTGCTTGAGGCGCCAGCTGAGAGGACTGAGGAGACCGATTGGCTACTCCCCCATTGGCTGGTAGTCGGTGCTCTGTGGACCCCACCATGATGCATTTATTTTACCCATGCTGTCCATCTATTTTTCTAGATCATTTTATGGTATTAAACAAAAAATGAGGTGTATCCCAATTTCAAGTGGAAAACATTATAGGAAACATTGTTGAATGAACATTGTACGGATCGGATCGGTCCGAATTGACCATTGACCCGAACTCGACTCGATGTACGATCAGATCTGAGTGGGCCAACTCGATCCGACCCGATCTTAGCCTTCAATTCAGGTCGGATCAGGTCGGATTGTTCCCAGCTCTATTTGCTGCAACATTCGTTACTTTTCAAACTATACAAATTTCTTCTCAATGCAAACTTGTAGCGTTCCCTAGTTTGATTCTATCCAAACAGACCATTTATGTATTCAGACTTATTCATATGTTGGATATTTTCACTTTCATGTTATAAAACCTAATGTGCATCCATTAGAATAAGTTTTTGGATCTTAACTCTTACCATCTAGTTGACAGCCATTAATGACGGTGATGGTGGAGCTCACCAGAGATGAAAATGACATCAGATACTTCCTTTTCTAGAGTTCTCTCTGTAATGGGAGCCGAGAACTAACAACATAGGGCGTAAAGTCAGGGACTGGGGCAACATCCTACCCATCGTCAGATGCTCGCCAATTCTATTTCCCACACATCTCTCTGCCATAAGAGAAAGAAAACTCTAGCAAAAAAACTAATACGTCTCTTCGGCATGGTACTTAGTGGGACATTGAGAGGCTATACACATCACACATGAAGGGCCCCATCTAAAAAAAAATTAGATGATCCAAACCCTCCACTTCATTACCCTGACAACCAATGCCATGGTAGACATTAAAATTCCAACATTTTCTTACTTGGTTCACTAATAGTATTGGGTTGTATGTAATTAAAATGGTATATGTAGTATATCCTTAATAGCTCAAAATTTTACCAGATATTTATTATGTTTCAAGAATAGTTAATCTAGTCTATTAAGATTACTGATATGAAACCATGACAGTCGTCACTACATTTATCGTAATGGGATTAAGCACGATTATACATAGCAACATATACTTTCAAAGGTATGGAGTGTGGTATGAAAATTTCATGTATAGTGTGGCCTTCCATGTATGTTTTCAGCAATCCTACTACCTCATAACTTTAAAGCATTCTGTTCATTTTATAATCATATACATGTAAAAAACTTTACTTTAGGGAACTAAAACCAAAATGCCATAAAAGAACTTAACTGTCCAGTATATTAAATAAAATTAAAATAACACAAAACTGAAATATATGTATATCCCACTAATTAAATACATATTTAATAGGAACTGATCACATGCCATTCACTAACTCCTTGAATGCATTGAGAGGTACACCCTTAGTGGGTCCGCAATCATCAACTTCATCCTAATGTGTTCTAAAGACACTATATGGTCCTAAATTTTTTCATTCACAACTAGAAACTTTAAGTTGATGTGCTTCGACTTATATTAACTGTTGTTGTTATTTGAGAAGAATACCTCTGTAGTGTTATCATAGTAGATTCTCAAAGGCTTTGGAATTAAATTCATAACCTGGAGTGCTGAGATAAAGTTCTGTAACCAGATTTCCTAATATGTGACTTCATAACAGGTCATAAAATCTGCTTTCATGGTGGATGAAGCTATAATTGTCTGTTTTGTACTTTTCCACAGTACAACTCCATAAGCTATCACTAAAACATATCTTGATGTTGACCTTCTGTTGTCAAGGCACCGAGCAAAGTCTGGCTCCGTATATTTGATCAGCTCTAACCGATCAGTCTGTTTATATGTGAGCATGAAATCTTTCATCGTTTGTAAATATTGTATTGCTTTCTTTACATCTCTCTAATGATCCATTCCTGGATTGGACATATATCTCCCAAGTATTCTAACCACAAAAGCTATGTCTAGTCGAGCGCAGACCTACGCATGCATAATGCTTCCATTGTAGATGCATATGTAATATAATACGTTCTCTTCTTTTCGAGATCATTCTTAAGACACTGTAAAAGGCTAACCTTATTGCCATTGATGACATGAGCTTCTCCTGGCGCAAAACTTTGTACACTATATCTGCTAAGAATCCTTTCAACATAGGTTTTATGAGAATCTTAAAATACCTATTTTTCTATTACGGTAAATTTCTATACCTATGACAAATGATGCGGCTCCAATATCCTTTAATTCAAATTTTTGTGATAGAAATCGTTTAACATATGACACTAGTAGAAGATCATCAACATATGACACTAAGAATACGAACTTCTCTCATTGATCTTTATATATATATATATATATATCATCAACAAATGACCATGCATCATTATTTTATCATTGCATACTAGTAGAATATCATCAACATATGACACTAAGAATATGAACTTCTCTCATTGATCTTTATATATATACATCGATCAGTAACATTTTCCTTAAAATCATATGAAGAAATCAACTCATGAAACTTCAAGTACTACTGGTGTGATGCTTGTTTTAGACTGTATATGGACTTCTTTAACTTACATACCAGATGTTCAAATCCATGGATTCGAAATCCTTTTGGTTGTAGCATATACACATTCTCCTTTAGTTTCCCGTTGAGAAACGTGGTCTTTGCGTCCATCTGTTGTAACTCGAGATCATATGGTGTCACCAATACCTTAATAATCCGGGAGGAGTCCCTTAGAGACTGGTGAAAAAACTCTCTTTAGAATCAATACATTTCTTTTAAGTGAGCTCCCTAATGACTAACTGGGCTTTATATCTTTCAACAATTTTAATGGTGGAAGCCAACAAAAATAAACATATGTAACCATTACATGGGTGGAAAATTTATCGACCACTTATAAAAATATGGGATTTTATTTCAACTATGATATTATTAGGCTTACTTTGTAGGCCATATGATGCTTGAAATTACCTTATATTTTAGTACGGTTATCTTCCATTGCGCTTGGTAATATGATTTGTTGTGTATGTTGCACACAAATTTTATATTAGAATTTTTGAAACAATCTATTGTATCGAATTTATCATCGTGTAATAATAATTTAAGGAATTTCTAAAGCTAAAATCCAAGTTGCAAGCTAAACATATTTTTTGGAATATGGGATTTTAAAAACTCAACCTGTAAAAAAATTAAGGATTTAAAAGCCTTATGAAATAACCCTTAAACTAATTGTGCAAGTTTATGTGGGAATTTAAGGGCTTGCTTAGATTTGAATGAAGTTGTGTTGTGAGTAAGCATTCCAGGGCATGCTATATGGGCTAGTTGGTCATGAATATATTACCGTTGACTAGTTGTTTCGTGCCTTATTTGTTGAATACCTTGGAACATGGACAAATTAAATTGTAGCACATCTAAGAAATTTTAAAATTAGTTAGTGGAACATTCAAACATGTGCATGTATACATTTGACTTATGTGTACATTACCACGTGTAAGCAATTTGCAATGCTTGAAGATTGATAGTGGTACATGAACATTTGGAATGATTGAACTTGGACGCTAGCACATTTATTATGTCATAACGTGTCATTTATGGGCACAGATTAGTGCGATCATCTTGCATCATAGTCATAAAGTATCACCGAAAAGTAGTTCCACATCTCTACTAATTAAAGACAAGAAATCCATGGTCTAACAGTCATATATTTATGATTGTTTGTCTAAAAGTACATTGGTTTCCTTCATATAGAGTTTGACAAATCATGGGCTTATACAATTGCTCCAACTACTAGCTTTGATAGAAATTTGCCCAAATCCAAACAACTCTTAACTAATTGAATTTTAGATGAAATCTTGTCTAAGAAGTAAAAGTATATAATATATGGAATGGATATGTGAACTTTGAATAAAAGTCTTATCCATGAGACAAATTATTCATTGGACAGCTTGAACCCATTGAAGAGATTGACATAATTCACAAGAGTGTCAACATCAGATCAAGGGTTTGAGTACCGGTAAGTGGTGAAATCCAACTACAATGTGAGTGTGTAGGTGTGTGGATGTGGGGAATAAATTAAAAAAAAAAAAAAAAGAAGGAGATGTTTAAAAAATAAATATGGTTTAAAATAAGTACTGGAATGTATTGGGATGCATGTACAAATGGAGTGTTTGATGCCTGAACTCAATACCCTTTTTTGTAAAAAATAAAAATTATAAGAGTTTGTGTTTGGAGACACGATGCACTTTCATTAACCTTGTTTGATCTCCTACTCATCAACATAAGCATGGAAAAGCCCACTCACAAAAAAAAAAACCAATTTGGAAAGTTAATATCCAAGCGGTATGAATCATCTCCACTCGACTAAATTCATACTCATTAAGAGTCGTTGAGCTGACTTGGGCTCAAATTAAGTCGTTCATTGGTCTTTCTTTAAAAGGTGAGATTCGACATGTGACCCCGTAAAGAGTGTTCTGTGTTGTTATCAAACTCCCATGCATTATTTTTTAAAACTAATTTTCCGTTCTTTATTTATGCAAGATTAGTAATTTTGTTAATTAGTTTAAATACTTCTTAATTAACTTATTCAACATTGAGTTTCTTGAGTCTAGTTGAGTCAATTCAAGTCTTGGACTTAACCCGACCGGCTAGAAATCAAGTTAAGTTTTTTAGGTTTTCAACTATGGTCCCAAAATGTCCTCGAGTTATTTTGGAAATAAAAATAAAAATAAAAATTCAAAAAATGAAATAGTATCACTTATGTTGTAATGTAAGTATCGGCATCCCATATTTAGATTGATTGACCCCTCCCGTTATGAAAACAGATTGGCTAGTGACCCTACTACAATCCAATGGCTAGTGGTTGGTGCTTTATGGGCCCCACCATGATGTATACGTTTCATCCATGTTATCCATATCATTTTACAATATGAGCCCAAAAATGAGATAAATTCAAATCTCAAGTGGATCACGTAGTATTGATTGACCATTAAAAACTTCTTATAGAGGCCACAAAAGTTTTGGATCAAGCTGATAATTTTCCCTTCATTGTATGACCTAATCAATATACCAGATGTCAAATAAACATTACATTGGGCCTTAGGAGGTTTTTAACGGTGGACATTTAATCACTATTGTTTTTTTTCCTTTTTTTATGGTGTGCTCCATCAGACATTTAGACTTTCTTTTTATTTTTTGTTTTACATATGCGCTCATACTCCACATACATCATGCACTCACACTACAGTAGGATTTCATAATAATGGCTACTCAACCCATGACCTCGTGTTAAAACTCATACGAGTCTTACCACCAATGGATGATGTGGTTCATTGAGATTTAGATTTGCCGCATTTTTTATATCAAGCCCTCGAATGATACATAAAAATGGAAAATTGGCATGGATAAAACACATACATCATGGTGGGTCCATAGAGCACCCACCACTAGCAACCTGACCAGTGGCAGCGTCACTAGCCAAACTGCATCCTCCTTATATTGCTACGGCATAAAATTGACTTTCATTCATGTGATCCTAGCCATTCAATCAAGTACCTCTAATGGATAGTAGAGAATTAAAGAAACCAGTATACCATCTATATTGTGCAAAGATGTAGTCTTTAGTTGAATAAATTCCTTCATATTTTTCATTTTATTTTTTTTCTAAGGGTGGATCATATAGAAACTGATGGTGCGTCTTCAAACGTGTAGATGTTAGTCCCTCGTCAATTAAAAAATTACACTAATATGATAATATCACACATTTGAAGTTTTCTTTTAAATTTGGACCACTGACATTTTAACATCAACCACCCATTTGATAGAAATTAATTTGGATAGTTAGGATTGCTTGATCAGTGCCCCATCCACGGTGGGCCCCACAAGTTAATGGTTGGAAGAGTTACATATCACTGCCACATGTGAGAGCCACGAGTCACTGCTGTTTTCGAGAGACGCGGATTGCCAGTGCCTCCGACAAATCCACTCCGTCCATCAGTTTTGAAAGGCCACGATGGGACAGGATTCTGAAAATCGGGTGGGCCATATCAAACGAGATAGTGAGAACAGAAACGTCCACCGTTGAAACCTTTCAGGAGCTGATCATGACGTTTTTATGAAATCCAAACCGTTCAAGAGGTTAATACCACTTAGATAAACTATAGCCACAAATATCATCCAGATAAAAAAACTTCTATAGACTCACCAAAGTTTCCAATGGTGGTTGTTCAATCCCCTCTGTTTCGTGTGGTGTGAGTCACATGAGTTTCAGAAATGCCTGATTTTTAGTTTCCTGTCTTATTGTGGTCTTTAAAAACTGATGGACGGAGTGGATTTTTCACGGGCATACATGTGGGCCTCACACAGTTTCCGACAACAGGAGCACGAGAATACCTCTGTGACCGCGGACAGGCAAACCGCATCTCACGTGGGTGCAAGATTAACGCAGTCTGTCACTTCTTACAAAGAAAGGGCAAACTCGTCAATATGTTAAGAGGGGGAGTTATTTGATACTCCGGTGCGCGTGACACCTGATACACAGGCACTTTAGAAATGGCATACTTGTCATGTACAAACCCAAAATAAATGGGATAAATTGTCGAAATCAACTGATTTTAAGTTACAGAATAAAAATCAGGTTGGTTGGATTAATCCTAACCTTTGATTGATGGACACATGTTTTTTAAAATAAAACCGTTCATGATGAAGTGGTTAAATAAATGTCCAGAAATCCAATATTTCAATAGAAAATAACTTCAATTTATTTTCATATATCTAAACTGGTGCCCATAATTTGGACGGTTTAGATTGAATTATATATATACCATGTAAGCAGTTTCTAAGTGCCTGAGTATCATACATCGCACCCGCCGGAGTATCAAAGTGTTTCTCACGATGGGAAGGGGCAATTCCGACAATTTGAGACGATTTAGGTGCAGGCCGCAGTTAAAGGACGTATCCATCCCCGTCCAACGCACCGCTAGATAACGTTATAACGGCCGTCAACGCCGTTCCGTTACTCCGAACGCCACACCAGGCGGGACGACCTCACGCGAGAAAGCCACGTGGCAATGAATGTCAGGGGATGGAGTGCACGTGACCTGCACCACCTCCTCGCTCACGTGCACCTGCCACGTCACACTTCCAAAGTGGACCCGGCAGGTCATTATGACGTAGACGTTGGCAGGATCAAGCATCACATGCCGACCCCCCTCTCAAAACCACCTCCCCACTCCAAAACCGCCTTCCAACCCCAAACCGCTCTTCAAAACCAACTCCCCCTTCCCAAACCCGGTTTCAACCCTTCCCTTTTGTGGGGCCCACCACTCTACACCGTGAGTTGGCCACGTGATATGGGAGGCGACGATGCGGTAGGCAGACATTTCTAATCACGTGACGCCGTGCTGCTTCCACGGAAAACCTGACACGTGTCCCCCACAACAGATTAAAATAGACCCCTATATTAAATGGGATATTATCTAATAATAGCTACTCGGTACGCTGCAAGAGCATGATTTACCGAAACCATGCACCGCCGCTCCCCAAACCTCATACACGTAACATAATCTCCACCGTCCAAATTATATGGCCCAAAATTTAAAAATGATTTTCAGACAGATCAGTGGCCTTAAAATGAACGGTTCAAATTGAAAAATCTCAACTGTCCAAATCTGAACTTTGTTTCTGACTATGTTGACTGTGGTCCATGATTATACGGTTTGGATTGGTACACGTTTCTGACACGTGCAGACACGTGTGTAGACGGTCAGATATTGTTATCATTATCGTAAACTCCAACCTAGGGGTGAAGATTATTTACTGATCCCTAAACGGATACCTTAAAAAGGGAATGTCCATGTTCCATAAGAAGCTGTGTAGAAAAACCCTAGCTTTTTTTTTTTAAAAGCCCTGATGTAGATTAGGGTTTAATCACATAGACAGTCATAGGGTGTGTTCATGAACGTGGTGTGCTTTTTGTATGTATTGGAATCTTTAGCTTTTGGTTATTTTAAGAGTACTAATTTTATAATCAGACTGTGTAAGGCACTTGATACACAGGCACTTAGAAATGGTACATGCGGCAAGTATTAACTCAAATTAAACCAGTAAATTGTGGACGTAGTGTTGTCGCGGAGTTATGTTCTAAAAATCAAGTCCGAGTTAAACTGTCCAATAAATTTCATCAATTTAATTTGCTAAATAAGAGTAGATTATGAGTTCTTGCTCTTGCTTGGGTTATAACTCTCAAGAGTTTTAACACCTAGTCAAGGGTTCGTGTATCCATAGGTGGTGAAGGCCTACTATGGCGTGAGTGTGTGGGGGTGTGTGTGCATGTATAAAAAAAGGAGTAGATTTTGATTAATGATGCATCAAAATTATGTAATGATGCTTGTAATTTAGATGATTTATTTCACAAGCTAGTAGAATGTTGGTGTTGGTGTTTTTTTTTTTTTCCCTTTCTTTTTTACACGGGCTCTTATACCACAGTGGGATTTCATTGCAATGGATTATTAATTCACTTACACTAACATGGGATTTCATTCCAATGGATTCTCAATCTCATGGCATTGTCTTGAAACTCTCGTGAGTCTACTATCAAGGTATAAGTATGTTTGGCTTATACTATTAAGGCTTGTCAATCTTTGTTAATTTTAATTTTTATTTTTATTAAATTTTTTTTGTGATTTTAATTCTAAAATTATTGTTTTAGGCTTTAAGTATATTTTATTAGCTAATTAATTAATTAATTTAAGAAATATAATTTTTCAAATATGTGCTTTTAGTAGCAAAACCTCACCAATGGTTTTCTAAAGTTGTGCTATCAGCTTGCCTAAAACCACTCATAAAATTAAATCTCTCTCTGACTCTTTTATTGAAAGGTCCACACAAGTAGATCCAAAGTCAAATTCATCCATTAGTTGGTCCAAAACATGTTTTCTCTAAAATTAATTGGTCTGCTGTGAAAGTAGGCCCCAACATTGAAAACAGGTGGATGGGTTAGAAATCTTCAACCAATTATTTCAGAGCTGTACATTTGTTTTGCAAATTGTGGCCCACCTGATCAATAGATCAACCTAATTCTTGGACTTAGACACTACTTTATTAGTGCCTTTCTAACATATGGATAGAACTTTAATCCTCAACTTTAGTGTCATGGAATTTATCCATGCGACATTCGCTTCATCCATTTATTTAGTCACATAGCTGTAGATATAAGATTTAATTGAGCAACGCCGTAAATAACACTCAGGATTCATCATTGCTATGGAAGCCTTTGTAAGTTGTTTTCCTTATATTTACTCGCTAAATATATTATTTTCTACATAAGCAATTCTTAATATATATTTTTAAAAATTAATTTGTAAGTTACATAATGAAAATTTGTTTTTATTATTACTAAAATCAATTTCTAAGTTGAATAATTAAGATTTATTATTATTGTTGTTGTTGTCTTCGTCATCGTTGTTTTGGAACTATTTTGGTTTGGAATTATTGTGCTTTTGAAATGAGGTGTACAGTAGTGTTGCAGATGTAGCTCCCAAAGGTCAGCTTTTCTGTTGGCCCAACGGGCTGTTGGTGGGTCCCACCTTTTGAGTTTTTGATCTAGTGGGGCCAGCCTCCTTTGGATGATTCTGATTATGGTGTGGTGTTTGGAGGTTAGGTAGGCCCACACACGTGTGTAAGGTAAACCGCCACCCCATGTGCCCACTCGGCACATGAGTGTGAAATCCAAGTTGTTCGTTGGGTGGGTCCCAACAAGCAGATGCCCCTGCCGAAAACTCAGGCCGTTTAAACGGGCTCCGGTGCTGGAAGCAAATGGACGGTTGAGGAGACTTGGCCAATTGGTGTTATAACTGCAGTCTGCAGCTCAGCTGATCCGGAGGCGGATTACCTGTGCCCCTGTTGTTGGAAGCTGTGAGAGGCCCACAGAGATGCCCGTGACGAATCCACTCCGTTCATCAGTTGTTCAATACCACAATATGACAGAAATATAAAAATCAGGAAGATTGAAAACAAAGATGGGCCACGTCAAATGAGATAGTGGGAACGGAAACGTCCACCGTTAAAACCTTCCTGGAGCTGACCATGATGTTTACATACCATCAAAACCGTTCGTAGGGTTATTAACACTCAGATAAATCGTGGAAACAAATATCATCCTGATAAAAAAATCTACGTCGCCAAAAAAATTTCCAATGGCTGGCGTTCAATCCCTTTTATTTTGTGTGGTATGGCACACATGAGTTTTGGATCTACCTTATTTTTTTAATCCTCCCTTATTGTAGTCTTAAAAAGCTGATGGACGGTTTGGATTTGTCACGAACATCTCTGTGGGCCCCACACGGTTTCTGACAACATAGGGAACAGAGATATTCCTGTGCCCGCGGGCACAGGTAACCCGCTTCCAGCTGATCGGTGGTATACGGTATTTTATTTTATTTTTTTCCGAAGGTGAAGGGCATCTTCATGGTAGGACTCGTCTGATGTACGGCATGGATCTAGATGTATTCCCTTCACTGGCACTCACGTGGGCTTAGAAAAAGCTCAACGGTGCTCTTATCCAGACGGATCTTGAATCCAGACCGTTCATTTAGAGGGCACCATCGTGGATTGGCAATTCTGCATAATGTAAGGCTAAGATTCATGGACATGGTTGTGCCAATTGATGACTTGACTTGCAAATGGATTCCACCAATTGTAAGGCTAAAATTAGAGCCGTACACCAACCGAGTTAACTTGGTCAACTCTTTGGACAGGACTTGAACAACCTCAATTTAACTCGGTTTGAAATTGAATTCAAGCTAAGTTGAGCTGATTTTTGGAGCTCGAAAAAAATTTGAGTTGAGTTAAAACTTCTTCGGACTCATATTGATTCAGATCAAACCTCAACTTGAATTGACTCGAATTAAATTAGATTGGTGACCCAATCATTTTGATATTGACGTTGCTCACCAGGTATTTGACGAAATGATTTATTAAAGTACTGTTTTGGGTGTATATATTTTATGAGGGATTAACTAAGGGCAAGTAAGCTAGGAATATAAAACAATTCAATAAAATAATAATAATAATAATAATAATAAATAATTTAACAGGATGAAACTACATCTTTATTTTGATAGTGCTCAATGAGTATTTAATGAAATACATGTGCATTGTTACTGGTGTTTTGCATACCACGTGGAAATTAAAGGTGCACCCTATGTATTTAGGAAAGTGTCAGGTAAGCTTGAACTGGCTGATCCAACAGGTCAGGCTCGTGAACTGAGCTGAGTTGGGCTCGGGCTGCAGTCAACTATTAGATGAGCCGAGTCGACTCATTTCAACTCGTGTACACCTTAAGCGAAGATTGCAAAGATAGTCGGCAAATGGCCCATCTGTGATCTGGACCACCCAAATGTGGGTCCCACTTGTATAATCAAATAAGAAAACGGCAAGCCTTGTACATGTTATTTCTTAATAATCTTGCGTGCAAGTGAAAGCATGGACGTGCAAATAAAACACGAGATTGCTTAAACAGATATAGCTGGGAATGATCACGTACGCTGGAATTATCGTACCTTCCAGCTGTGGAAGGCCCACGCTTGATGTTACATTAAATCCAAACCGTAAATCTGGTGCACCTTCTTATATCTACTGTAGGATACACGACGTGAGATTTTGCACACTACGTGCATGTTTCGACGTGTAACGTGGGACCAATGCAACCGTAATGCTGACCACTAGTCTGCCGCATCCCACCGTGGATAGGCCATGCTCGAAAGATCCAAAGACGGGTGGTTAGGATCTTCCTATCGAGATGTATTTTTTGGAGTAGGGTCCATCCATATGGGACGGAAGCAGATTGGCTGGTGTACCACACACCAGCAACCTAGCTGATGTGTTGACCTCACCCATTACCGTGGGTCCCATCATGAGGTATGAGTTATATCTAAACCGTTCATCTACTTGGTGATCTCGTCCTAAGGATTAGACCGAGAAATAAGACAGATCCAAATATCAAGTCGACCACACTGTAAAAAGCAGTGGAGGATTGAAAACCTGCCATTGAAATCCTTTTGGGGTCACAGAAATTTTGTATCGATATGATATTTCTTTTTTTCTCTTCATTCAAGTCTGTGTGACCTTATGATCAGATTGGATGGAAATTAAACGTTACGGTAGGCCCTATGAATTTTTTAACGGTGAGAATCATAGTCCCCACTGCTATTTTTGGTGTGGTTCACTTGAGTCTCCTAAATTACTTATTTTAGGCAAAAAGATCTAAAATGATATCCAAAAATAGATGAACGGTGTAGATATGATAAGTACAACATCTTTAGGCCCATGTAACTTTGATCTCCTTTGAACCGTTCCTACAACTCGAGCTCGAGAAGCGTCAGCGCTCCTCTTCTTCTCACGACACGTACCCACACCAGCTAGGTTGCTAGTTTGTGTATACCAGTCAATCCATTTCCATATGAGACGGCAGAACAACGGCATGGATCACCTAATCATATCGTCACTTGTCATAAAAGAAATCCTGTTGCATACTCTGCAAATACTCCGCATTGTACCTTATTATTCCCCCTTCGAAAATACTATTACGCGTTGCGTGAGAAGTGTTGTTAGCGAAAATGGAGACAATGACACCATGAAAGCACATTTTCTTTAGTAATTTAAAGCAAACTCATCGATGAATGTAGGCCGTCGGATCACGATTTGATGGTGACAAAATATGATGGGCACCAATGCTAAAGGTGATGAATTTGTTGCCGTATATCACAAAATTTCTAAAAGAGGAATCATGAGGCTGATGACCCACGGCGACAGTCTAATCATATTTTTTATCTGATAGTTGTGTATTGTTTATACACTAATTCATTAGTATATGATCTATGTGTCAGATCATTTCTCTATGGATAGGGCCATAGAGTAGAAAGAAGATTATACCATGAGAAAAACAATGATAGCCTTGGAGAGAGAGTGAAGGATGATAGGCAGACACTTAGAGAATTGGAAATTGCATGTATGGCATGTTCTGTAAAAATAATACTCATGCACACTCAATGCAAGCACTAGCAAGATATAAAAGAATAAGATAAGACAAGAGGTACAAAAATTCATATGATTAGATAATATATTCACATACAAAGCAGTAATAGAATTGCACTATCTTTGTATGTGTTATACACACACACACACACAATAGAACATATAAGAGGCCACTTATTCCAAACCTGGGAAAATTCATTGTATTTTAAATGAATTTTGAATAAAAATGTATTTCAAAAGAAAAAAGTCCCCCATTTCTTTTACTTGCAAAATTGTGTTTTTATTTTTAGTGGCTCTCTCGTCTCATATAAAAAATGAGTAAGGAAATTATGTACAAAAAAGACATTTTACATGGAGCTTAAGCCTCTGTTATGTGAATTTGACTTAAGCATGTGAATTTGACCATACCTATCCCATTAGCCCTTACCTATGCCTTTGACCATGCATGCGAGCCAAGCCATGCCAAGTTGTGTGACGTGCATGTGCATTGACTCAAACACACAAGTTTTCTTACTTTATTATTATTATTTTTTTATTTCTTTTATTTTTCAATTTTCTTTTGATTTATGTTATTCAAATTTCTATCTAATGCTTTCAACACAACCTTCTAACAAAACTAAGCTTGAGAGTGTGAAAGGGGTCTTGTGGTAAACAACCTACGCTGGAGGTGTATTCTCACGCTAGCTTATCACGCCACTACCACAATGTTTTATACAAGTAACTCAAATTAAATTGTACACGTTATAGCTCGTAGCTTGATGAATAAATTTTGCTTGCTTTAGCTGAGTTGTAGACATTTTTAGAAATGAAAAACATCCTATCACCATATTTGAACAGACAGGTGTCCACGAATAAGAGGTAACAATTGTTCAATCAAAACCCGATCAAGGGTTCGAGTATCCATAGGTGGTCAAATCTCACTAAGGCGTGAGTGTGTGGGCTCTGGTGGTTGACTCTCGGGAGTTTCAACACCCGGTCAAGGGTTCAAGTATCCATAGGTGGTGAAATCCCACTAAGGCGTGAGAGTGTGGGTTGTGTACTCTGTGTGTGTGTGTTTAAAAAAAAAAAAAAGCTTGGCTCGATGATGACAAATTGTGTTGGTGCTTTGTTTTTGGCAATTAGAATGTAAACGTGCCAGAATTAGATTTGCGGCTCAATTCAAAGCGAACAACTATGACCCCAAGCATTGAGAAAGGCATACACGTAGTGCATGATCAAGATTTTATGAGATCGGCTACTTATTCAACCACTCGCAACCACTCGCTTAATGTGTAAACAAGATCAAGTGATATTTAGATTGCCAGGTTCGTCCTCTTATGATGAGTTACACATGTACCTTTTGTACGAAATGTTTTTTTAATACATATAAAGAGAAATGAGAAATAGTTTTACAATCGGTCTAAATGATAGATATAAAACACATCTCCTGATGCAAAACTGAATCCATCATATGAGCGTAGACTGAAATTACTGCTAAGATTACCATCTACTTAATTAACATGACGAATTACACTATGAAATGTAAATAACAAGCTAAAAGTAAAGAATTACACTAATGAATATAATTTACTTAGCAGAGAAAGTATATGATTACACTACGGAATGTAATTGATGATAATTGAAAGATAATGTTTGATTTTGATTAAGTTGGTATGAGAGGAAATCTTCCTCTTGCATTCCTCTTTTATTTATAGCTTTGCTCTAACCATATAGATTATTTTCACGTTCCAACGATTGCCATAATTGTTTCAGCACCTACTTGACTTTGTAAATGTTTCTTGCATTTTAACAATTACTGTAACCGTTTAGCACTACACAACCTTTTAGAGACTTCCTTACCACCTATCTCAGTAACCACTCTATGCCTCATTATTGACTCGACCACATTTCGCTTAACCGCTCAATCAAGCTCCCGAATGACCATCTACTGATTGATCAACCTCTTGATTGGCTATCGACCACTTGATTTGCCTCCTGAATGGCTATCGGTCACTTGATTGACCTCTTGAATGACTATTGACTGCTTAATTGACGTCCTGAATGGCTATCGGTCGCTTAGTTTTCTTTTGAATTTTTTTTAACTGTTCACTATCTTGTCATCTGTGATTCTGTAAAAAGTACTCCAAACATCCTTAAAGATCTTTAGCCTGCAATATCTTTCCATTGTCATAACACATGTCATTTTCAATTAAATTTTTCAAGAGTAATCAGAAATAAGTATAATAAGTTGAACAAATTTAATTCATTTAATTCGAGTTAAATGTATCACACATTGCCCCCATTCCCTTCCCTTTATATGGTAGTAAGCTTGACTTTATATATCATAGGCATATTTTCAATTCCATAGTTTAAGTACAAAAAAACTTGACTACCTAAACCTATAATCATGTCTAGGTGACTTGAGAAGCCAAGCAAGTTTCTTAATAATTAGTATGATATTATCTTAGTTTTAGTTTGATTAAGGGTATAAATTCATCTTAAAAATGTAGCATCTTAATTGGTGGGAAGAGTTAAAATTGGGCCCACTTTTTCATGCAAAATGTGATACCTCCTCTTCATATGTATATTGGGTACTGCCCTTGATTGTCTTAAGCTCTAATCAAGTTGGGGCTTTAAGGGGCCCACCATGATGCATGGGTTTATCAAAATCCATTTTGCCTCATATTTTAGGATATAAGCCCAAAAATGAGGCATATTCAAGGGTCAAGTGGACCACTCAATGGGAATTAGATGCACACTATTAAAAACTTCTTAGGGGCTACATAAGTTTTGCAGGATCAAGTTGATATTTATGTCTTGTCTTCATCCAGGTCCACATGACCTTATAAACAGGTTGGATGAAAAAAAAAAAAAAACAACAACAACAACAACAACAACATGGCATGCATCATCATCCCTGCTGCTTATCTTGGTGTGGTCTACTTATCCATGTCAAACAACCACTTTCTCTATAAGCTCGAGTCAATAGAGGATGTTATATCGATGTGTATTGAATGATTTTAATAGTTCTAAAACAGACTCTGATTTAAGTTGGAACTTTAGTCTCAAAATTAGGTAGATTGGAGACTCAAATGAGCCACGGCAAAGGAAATAATGAAAAGCACATCATTAACTAATGAATGTTGTGACCGTCCGATTGAAATATGACTGTGCCCAATCCACTCATCAAAGTTGATTTATAACTTTTCTTCCGAGTTTATAAACTATGGTCCATTCTGACAAGTGGGGCCCACAGTCTGTTAATCCAAACCATTAGGGCTTGTTTGGCTGGGCAAATCCCATGGTATTAGAAGGGATGGGATCAATTTTAAGGTAATGATGATGGTGTCAGTGGATTGCCTAAAGATCCATAGGATTGCTTATATCCCGGGACAAGTTCACTGGATCTGTTTGGCACGCCCCCATATCCCAGGATTGTACCTTCCAATCCATTCAACCAGGGGATAGGATCAATTTTAAGGTAATGATGATGATGTCAGTGGATTGTCTTAAGATCCATGGGATGGCTTATATCCCGGGACAAGTTCACCCGACCTGTTTGGCTCGTCATGCCTATCCAAGGATATTGCCGATCCCATCCCTCCTAATACCATGGGATCTGCCTGGCCAAACAGGCCCTTAGAATATTGGTCCCACTGCAGATGGACCATTGACGAGAATGGCTCATAATTGTAACGTAGCCAGTGGATGGTTAAGAAGAAAGAAATCAACATTGATCCAACTGTTCGAATTCAACTAAGAAAGGATCCCAAGATTTGCCACTGGGATATTCCAATCTATGAAATGTTTACAGACCATCCACGGTGGGACCCCAAAGACCAATTGTCAAGATTCCCAAACATGGCCCCATTTTTCAGCGTTGAAAACGTGCGTACGTTATTACGTCTAACACAATTAATTCAATGGAAGAAAAGAGGGCCGTAATCATCCACAAGACTTATCTTACGCAGCGCCTGAAACACGCAAGAATTTTTGGGGCCATCCTTGTTTTAAATGTATATCCACGCCGTTCATCAGGTGAGAAATATTTCTTGAACCGTAAATTAAAAAGATCATCCTTATAAAAATCTCCTATGGGCCACACCAAAGGGAACAAGGTAAAATTGCTCCTATAACCTTTAAATTCATGCAGTGTGGCCCTCCCGATCATGTTTATCTCTTCACATCACCCTGGTTTTACATCTGATTGACGGGTTTGATGAATGATACACACCATGGCAGCACCACACATAAACCTATGGCTGGCATCCCATCCCAATTGTTCTCTATGGTGTGGTCCACTTGAATTGTGAGTCTAACGGATTTTTCTCTCCATGCCCTAGTATCTAGGATTTAGAAACTGATGGACGGATTGGATTTTACATCTGCATTGTGGCGGACACCAGAAAGCCTGGCTATTTGTGTTGTAGAGGTTTCCTGACGAAGAAAAGACTATCCTTCTACAATGCATGAGATCATGTCTTGCGTGCAGCCGTGCATGCATTTAATGATTCTCTCTCTCAGAACAAATTCAATGAATGTAAATCACGTGTGTGTATAAGTTAAACATCCAAAGCAAACGAAGGAGAAGGAATTCGGATGATCTGAACCATGCATCATATAAGCGTTGCTGCTGATTGATCATTAGTATAAAAAAATTTATGATCAGACGATCCTAACCATTTAATTAATAAGGTTTTTATTGCTGAAAGTGACCTTTTACACAACTGATTAAAAGGTTAGATTTATCTAAACCATGTTTTTTTTTTCTATGGTCCATTCACAATTTGACCTACTCGGTGAACGGTTCCGATTTTGTCCATCTATGCCACGTGTAGCTTATAAAGGGTGCATATGCTTCGGTTGGGTGCGCCCGAGTGGGTATCAGGCATATCTGGCCCCCACGTGATATATTCACCACACCCAACCCATCCACCCATCATATACGGACATCATTTTACGGGTCGCAGCTTGGCTGCTACCCACCATCAGCTAGCTAGCAAAGCTCTGTGGGCCCCACTATGATGTATGTGTTTTATCCACTCTATTCATCCATTTTGCCAGTTCATTTTAGTTACGGTACAAAAAAATGAGGCAGATCTAAATATCAGATGGACCACACCACAAGAAATAGTGGTGATTGAACTCCCACCATTAAAAACTTCCTAGGGCCCACTGTAATGTTTATTTTCCATCCAGTCCGTTGATTAGGTAACATAACTTAGATGAAAGGAAAAAACAAAAATCAACTTGATCCAAAATTTAGGTGGCCTCAAGAAGTTTTGGACGGCCAGCATTCAATTCCTACTATTTACTGTGGTATGGTTCACTTGAAATTTAATCTACCTTATTTTTAAAATGAGCCGGCAAAATAAATAGATATTTTTAAAATGAACCGGCAGAATAGATGGACAGTAACGATAAAACATATGCATCTCAGGTGGGCCACAGTAAGGGAAATTAGTTGGCAGTAAACATTGAATTATAATCCAGCTTGATTTTTGGTCCAATCCATTTGGGTCTAAGTGTTATATATATCAAGGATAGGCTATTTTAGTCCTTGGTTAGGTAAATCTTTGGTATATTTATCTACAATGTCTATATTTTTATGCATGTGTGGCCTACCTGATCAACGGATAGATTAAAAATATTTAAGCACTGAGAAATAGGGATTTTATCAATTTTCAGTAAGGCTAGTTATACTAGGCCATACCAAGGCCAGGCTGTTGCGTGGCCCACCCGAGACCTTTGGGTCATGGATTTAACATGTGTAGACTCATCAGATGGATAGATTGGATGTGATGCATGAATCTGGTGTGCCCGACAATATAGTTTACTGTGGAGTACGGATCCTCCGTTATCAGGTCAACAAAGAATTCCTGATACCCTAATCCTCATTGGTCCACGTCACCACTCACTAAAAAAAATAAAAAACAGCTTGGGACACCAAACCATTAGGATAATAAGAATTCTCTACTAACCTCCTGATAACAGAGGATCCTGACTCTTTAATGTGACAGCGGTACCACTAGTGCACGCTCAGGCTAACTTGGGAGAGGGGCCTCACCCAAGACGGCGTGGCCCTCACCGTGGGGCCCGCTTTGATGTATCTCTTCCATGTCAATGCCATCCATCCTTTTTTTTCCAATCATTTTAGAGCAAATTTCTAAAAATGAAGCAGATCGGATCATTGTCAGGTGAACCAGGTTACAAGAAACATCGGTTATTAACTATTAAATAGCTACAAAAGTTTTAGGTTAAGCTTATGTGACCTTATCAAATCTGTGTTTTTTTTCCTTTCATTTAAGCTTACGTGACCTTATCAAATTTATATTTTTACACCCTGATTCATAGGTCAATTGGTAGACTGAGTGGAAGATACCTCTTTTCAACACAAAGGTCTTGGTATCGATTCCTCAGCTGGCTAACAGTGATGTGTGAACTGGCTTTGGGGTGTACTAACAGGCTAACTTATAATTTTTTATTTTAGTTTTTATTTTTTTATTTTTATTTTTTAAAAAAAACCTCATCAAGAGGAGCACCGTACCTTAAGAAGTTTTTAGTGATGGGCCTTCAGTCGCCACTCTTTCTTACAGTATGGTCCA